>QXTE01000236.1:924120-939976 GCA_003942145.1 Platysternon megacephalum | reverse complement strand
TTACTATGCAGACAAGAAAAGTTACATTTGCTGTTCAGGCGTTTGAAAGTTAAGTGTTACTTAAAATTTTTGAACAAGGCATTTTAAGTTGCTAGTTCTCCTTTATTGGGGTAGGTAGCAGAGCAGTACCATGAGAGGAGTAGAACAGGAAGAAGGCAGAATTGAGACCTTTCAAAGTTTTGGCCCAAGCGAGGGGGCATGGGGGTGTCATTTGAGCTCCCTGCCTCAGGTGCCAAAATGTTGTGGGCCGGCCCTGCAGCCAGACCACGGTAAGGAGCAAGCCATACTTGCAGTCCCTGTTCACTTGCCCTCAGCAGCCACCTTGCCCCTACAGAGTTGTCTGGAGAAGCGGGGAGCAGGGAGCAGGCCAGTGGGCTTGTTGTGATGCATCACGAGTGAATACGGGGCTTCCCATCCTCCATGGGACACTGGGCTGTCCCTCTCCCCCAGCCCGCCTGGCTCCCCCAGAGGGCGACCCGGGAGCATGAGACGGTCAGGCCATGTGTGGGTGGGGATCCTTGGAGACCTTGGCTTCGCCCAGCACTCTGAGCTACAGGCAGGTTTTGTGCAGTCTGAGTTGAGTGGCCTTTTCACATCCACCCTCTGGACCAGGACCAGCACCGCCAAGGCAGAGGGGATGTTTGCCCCCCCAAAACGCTCTTCAGGGGATCCCAAATTGTTGCCAGGAAGGCAGAGATAGGTCCCAGGTTAACCCATGCTAAGCAGAGCAACAGCAGCAGAGCTGTTTTAATCTTTTATAGAAATCACAGCAAAATACTGACAGAACCCAAATTTTACTTCGTTAAAACTCTTAAAATACAAGAGTTTCCAGGGGTCTGTCTAGCCCCAGACTCCTGGAAGGCTGTTTGGCTTTTAAATAGCAACATCAAGGGGCCCCACAATACCCCCTTCAGCACCTTCCACTGCCTCCCTGGTCTCCTTGCTGCCATAAGCCTCTCCCCCAGCACCTCTCTAGGCTCTTTGTAACACTGAGCACCATCTAGGGCTTCTCCCCAGAGGTCCAGTGCCTGCCTTTGGGTCAGGGCTGGCCACAAGGGCTTGCTCCAGACCTGTGTCTTCCAGGTTCCCCACCAGGCTTCCTCATCAGCCTGCAGGAGCCATCCTGTTCCCCGCAGTCTCACCAATCTCTGGTCCTAGACTGCCAAGTTCCTTTCCCTCTCTCCCTGCAGGCCCCCCTGCTGCTGCAGGCTTCTTGTCTTTATAGTCATCACCCAGCTCTTCCCCAGCTAGGCTTCACCCTTAATAAGGTCTGGCCCACCCTCCAGATGCAGCCAGGCAAGTTAATTGGTCTCCCAGGCTCACATCCCCCTTTCAGAGCCAGGACAGGGATACAGCCTGTCAGCACAGGGAATGACAAAAATGATTGCAGCCCTGGAGAAAATCCCATACAAGGAGAGATTGAAAGGATCTTGGGCTGTTTAGTTTAGAGAGGAGACAAATAAGATGGGCCATGGCAGAAGCTAATGTATAGAAGGACAGCTGGCATGTTCCACCCCAGAGATGGCTGCATTTTGATAATGGGTAAGGTAAGGTCTTATCATGCAGCAATGTAATTGCCTAAGGGAATCAAAGTGCACTTACTGATTTCTAACTGTACACTCCTCTCTCATTAGGGGATTCCCTGCACGCTGATTGGCTGAGGAGTTCTGAGTTGTATGACTATAGAGTTATTTATCAGTCACGGTACAGTATGCAAATCCCAGTGTTCTGATTGGCTGACAATCACAGTATTGTTAGGCAATCACAGCGTAGGGCTTTGTACTTTCTTGAGTAGATATACTACAATTATGCAAATATATCTGCTCTGATTAGCTGCAGTAAATTCCTCTGCACTGATTGGCTACTGCTCTCAATGTGAGGCCAACAAATATGGCTGATTAATATGTGGCTCCCCTGTCCACACCCTAGTCCCCAGCACACCCAAGAGAATGTCAAGTCATCACGTTCTGGGCATGTACACATAGAAGCTTCTGAGCTCCCCGTACTCCACACACATCTCATGGAGGTCACCACCTTCTACCCATATATACTTTATGTTTCAGACATGTCACCCTGTCTAGTCACATGTACACCACAGAGGTCACAAATATTACCATACAGCATCCACACACACTGGAGATCACCACATTCCATGCACATGTGGAGATCACTGTGTTCTACACCCACATGGCCAGTAGAAGTCACTGCGCTCCAGACCCACATGGACTGTGGCTGTTGCTGCCCCACAAAGGCTATAATTCAGTAAAAGCAGTACAGTCTCTATGCTCAGCCACTGCAGAGGCCATTGGGATCTTTGTGCATCTAGAACATGGTGACTTTTGCGAGTACCCAACATCACAGGCCTTCTGGGTGAGGAAAGGTGCTGACACGCTGCCCGATGCCTCTCCCTGAGGAGCCAGGGACTGCGCCAGCCAGAGAGACTGAGCCCTGTTACTCCTTTCTTTAACATTTTAATTAAGAAAGTGACTGTTCTACTCTGGCTCTGGGCTGCTCGGAATTTTAATGCAGGAGGAGGCCACTTGGGTGCTTTGCGGGCCGGCTGCCGCTCTGCATGCCAAGTGGCAAAGCACCATGCCAGGGCTTCACAGCAAAGCCACCTGGCATCGAGGAGGGAGCCTGCACAGTGACTCCCGCACCTGCAGCATCCCAGGTAGGGGATGCCAAGAACTTCCTAGCAGGAAGGACTGCAAGCAGGGAGAGCAAATGGAGGGAAGCAGAAGGCTGCCTGAAGTCACTGTGTGTGAAGGGTGTGGGTGAAACTTTCAGATGAGCCTGGGACTAGGGGGTGACGGAGGACATCAAACTAACCTGCATCTCCCCTTCCTCTCTCTCCCCCTCCCCTTCCCCCGCAGCCTGCTCGAACCAGCAAATCCGACAGACATGCGTCCGGAAGAGCCTCATCTGCGCCTTCGCCATCGCTTTCATCATCAGTGTCATGCTGATCGCCGCCAATCAGGTGCTGAGGAGTGGGATGAAGTAGCCCAGACAGACAGACTGCTTACCAGAAGAACAAAGACAGACAGACAGACAGATATAAATATATATATATATATATATTATAGAATATATACACAAAGGGGGGAGGGAAAAAACAAACTATTCCTCCATGGAACGTGTCCCGTGCACACCCACCAACTCCTCACCCACATCCGCCCTTCCCCTCCTCCGCTGGGAGCGCCCTTCCAGGAGATGGGGCCATCGTGTCTGCTGAGCGCATGGGGTCCCCTGGGGCGGCTCCCACTCGCCTCGGGGCAAGAGAGGTCACCTGGACTCGCATGGCTGTTTGCGGAACATTTAGATTAAAACAAAAGTGCATGTACCGTGCATGGAGCCCCCCCCAGTCTGAGTGATGCAATAGCGTGTGCTTTTATAACCGGAGATTAGAGTCCTATCAGATATATAATATATTCTATATCTCTATATTTATGATAAACCAAATCATCCCGTAAGCAATACACACTCATCGAGATTTTCTATTTGAGATTCGGGCATTGCATGGACCTCAATAACAAGGGCTGGATTCCACCACTAGCTGTAGCACCATCTCCCCATAACCATCTCCACACGTCCCAGAAACCACACACTTTTCAACCCAGCTGTGCTGCTGTTGTCATCAGGAAGCCTGTTGTATATGGCCCTGGGTGTGAGGGCATTGGCAAAGACAAGCTGCAGGAATCATCAGGTTTTACACTCAGTCTGTACTGCAGCTCAGGCCCCGTTGCCATCAGAAGATCCACATGTGAGACATTCCCTAGCTGCTCATGCCAGGGGGTGGATAAAGCTCCCTATCAGAAAGGGGCATCCGGGCTTGCCGAGAGAGCTCACACTATGTGTAACTCATCTGCTTTTGGCCTGTTCAGCCCCCTCTGGGACTGTCCTACAGACTATGCCCAATTGCCCCCATCTTCCAGTGTGGCCTAGTGGACAGACCAGTGGACTGGGACTTGGGTTCTATTCCCAGCTATGTCACTGGCCTACTGGGTGACCTTAGGTAAGTCTCTGTACCTCAGTTTCCCCAGCAGTAAAATTGAGATAATGACGCTTCCCCTGATGAAAAGTGCTGTATAACAGCTGGGTTATTAGCCCAGTAACCCTCTGGGCCCCAAAGATAGTCATCCATTGCGGAATGTAGCTGGCCATAGTCTGTCCTTGATCACATCACCACCCCTCTTTGCGAGGGGGCTGCCTCTGTGTCCTGTCTGGAGAGCCACTTCTGAGCTGCCTTCCTGACACAGCCCTCTCGTCCCATGTCCCCTCTGTGTGCTCCCTCCCCGTGTCCATCCCTGACCACCACACGCACTCACGCCTCTACAGCCTGGATGTAGCATCAGACCAGTGTGGGTTTGGGTTTCTTTTTTTTTTTTATGTTCAATACAAATAAAAATGGAATTTATAAACTGATCTGGGTGTGGCCGGGTCCGGCTGTGATTGGGAGCGATCCTGGCCTGGGACAAATCCTTCAGGGTGCTGGGGCGGGGCCTTTCTATGGGACACAAGGGGGCATGTGCAGCTCCAGGTGAGAGGGGCAGGGGCTGGGAAATGAGGACAGCTGGTGCTGGAGCTATAGGTGGGAGTCGTGGGTGTGTCGGGGGTACAGGGTGTGTTGGGNTGTGGCCGGGTCCGGCTGTGATTGGGAGCGATCCTGGCCTGGGACAAATCCTTCAGGGTGCTGGGGTGGGGCCTTTCTATGGGACACAAGGGGGCATGTGCAGCTCCAGGTGAGTGAGGGGCAGGGGCTGGGAAATGAGGACAGCTGGTGCTGGAGCCATAGGTGGGAGTCGTGGGTGTGTCGGGGGTACAGGGTGTGTTGGGTGGGGCGGGGCTGGGTACAGGTAGTTCAAGTCTGAGTGGTTACAAAGGGAAGTGGGTGGAACTGAGGGGTGTGTTGGGGTGACTAAGTGCTGGGGGTGATTGCAAAGGGAGGTGGGTGGGGCATGGGGTGAATGGGGTAAGGGCATGGCTGGGTTCAGAGGGAGGTGGGGGGCCTGGGTGTGTTGGGAGGTGGGTGTACCCAGGGTGGGTGGGCTGGAGTTAGCTGTGGCTCTATGTATCTGGCAGGTGTCTTTAGAGACACCACCTTGGAAAACAATGTTCCCTTAAGACAAACTCTTCAGGCAGCACCAGTGAGGCTGGTGTCCGCTCATGCCCAGCCCAGAGGCACCCAGCGCCATGCCATAGGCTGGAATATATGGCCGTCGTTTCACATACAACCTTCAAAGCTGAACTGGCCACACTGTGCTCTTCTCATTGCCACTCCCAACAGACCTCCCATAGACCCGGGTTCCTGACCCATGTGGGCTTGGTGTGCGCAGATCTGGGGGCTGGCAGAAAAATATAACCCAGACCACAGCATGAACTGGGAGCAGCTTCCATCCTGCCCTGGCAAGTTATGGCTAATGGTGGCAGCAGCTAAGTAACTTAGATTCAGAGATTCCAAGGCCAGAAGGGCCCATTGTGATCATCTAATCTGACCTCCTGTGTAGCCAGAGCCGGCTCCAGGCACCAGCGAAGGAAACAGGTGCTTTGGGAGGCCAATGGAAAGGGGCGGCATGTCCGGGTCTTCAGCAGCAATTCGGCGGCGGGTCCCTCAGTCCCTCTCAGAGGGAAGGACCCGCCGCCGAATTGCCACCGAAGAATGAAGCAGCGCGGTAGAGCTGCCGCCAAAGTGCTGCCGATTGCTGCTTTTTTTTTTTTTTTTTTTTTTGGTCACTTCGCCGCTTGGGGCGGTAAAAAAGCTGAAGCCGGCCCTGTGTGTAGCACAGGCCAGAGACCTGCCCCACCATAATTTCATTTGGTGACCCCTAGTTCTTGTGTTATGAGAAGGGATAAATAACACTTCCTTATTTAATTTCTCTACACCAGCCATGATTTTATAGACCTCTATCATATCCCCCCCCCCTTAGTAGGGTTACCAGAAAAAACGGGACAGGGGGTGAGGGGTAATAGGCACCTATATAAGAAAGAACAGGAGTACTTGTGGCACCTTAGAGACTAACAAATTTATTTGACCATAAATAAATTTGTTAGTCTCTAAGGTGCCACAAGTACTCCTGTTCTTTTTGCGGATACAGACTAACACCGCTGCTACTCTGAAACCTATATAAGAAAAAGTCCCAAAAACGGGACTGTCCCTTTAAAAACAGGACATCTGGTCACCCTGCCCCTTAGTCATCTTTTCCAAGCTGAAAAGTCCCAGTCTTGTTAATCTCTCCTCATACAGAAGCTGTTCCATACCCCTAATCATTTTTATTGCCCTTTTCTGTACCTTTTTCTATTCCAATATATCTTTTTTGAGTTGGGGTGACCAGACCTGCACATAGTATTCAAGATGTGGACATATCATGAATTTATATAGAGGCAATATGATATTTTCTGTCTTGTTATCTATCCCTTTCTTAATGATTCCCAACACTCTGTTTGCTTTTTTGACTGCCGCAGCACATTGAGTGGATGTTTTCAGATAATTAAGTATTGTGAGATCCCTTCGTAACTCTTTGCAGTCCGCTTTGGACTTAACTATCTTGAGAAGTTTTGTATCATCTGCAAATTTTGCCATCTCACTGTTTACCCCTTTTTCCAGATCCTTATGAATATGTTGAATAGGACTGGTCCCAGTACAGACCCCTGGGGGACGTCACTATTTACCTCTCTCCATTCTGAAAACTGACCATTTATTCCTACCCTTTGTTTCCTATCTGTTAACCAGTTACTGATCCATGAGAACACCTTCCCTCTTATCCCATGACAGCTTACTTTGCTTAAGAGCCTTTGGTGAGGGACCTTGTCAAAGGCTTTCTGAAAATCTAAGTACACTATATCCACTGGATCACCCTTGTCCACATGCTTGTTGACCCCCTCAAAGAATTCTAGTACATTGGTGAGACATGATTTCCCTTTACAAAAAACATGTTGACTCTTCCCCAACAAATTATGTTCATCTCTGTGTCTGATAATTCTTTTCTTTACTATAGTTTCAACCAGTTTGCCCAGTACTGAAGTTTGGCTTACCAGCCTATATTTGCCGGGATCACCTCTGGAGCCCTTTTTAAAAATTGGCGTCACATTAGCTATCCTCCAGTCATCTGGTACAGAAGCTGATTTAAATGATAGGTTACATATCACAGTTAGTAGTTCTGCAAGTGCACATTTGAGTTCCTTCAGAACTCTTGGGTGAATACCATCTGGTCCTGGTGACTTATTACTGTTTAATTTATCAGTTTGTTCCAAACCGACGCAAAGAATTCATTTTGTTTCTCTGCAATTGTCTCATTTTCCTTGAGTATCATCTTGATTGTCCAGCGGCCCCACTGGTTGTTTAGCAGGCTTCCTGCTTCTGATGTACTTAAAAATATTTTTGCTGGTATTTTTTGAGTCTTTGACTATAGCTGTTCTTCAAATTCTTTTTTGAATTACATTTTTACACATTTTTACACTTCATTTGCCAGAGTTCATGCTCCTTTCTATTTTCCTCAACAGCATTTAAGTTCCACTTTTTAAATGATGCCCTTTTTGCCTCTCACTGCTTCTTTTACTTTGTTGTTTAGCCATGGTGGCACTTTTTTGTTTTTTTTACTATGTTTTACATGCACTATTGTGGGAGAATTCCTGGGTTAGAAGAAAGAGGGTTCCTTAGAAGGATCAGAGGGGCAAATATCCCACCTGGGGGCAAATGGACACAGAGGGAGAACCCCAGTTAGACACACACATGTAACAAACAGCCCCTTTGAGATCTCCAAGAGCCTCTATGGCCAGATTCCCCAGTAATAATAGATGGTGGCCCAGTGGTTAGGGTATTAATCGAGAGATAATAAGAGAGCTGGATTCAATTCCCTGTCTTCTTCTTAGTGTATGCGCAACATGCCTCAGGTGGCACGTGACCAGGCTAAATCACCGAATTTGGTCCGCTGGTTGGGTCATTAGCTTCCCCAGCTGGGGCTGGGTACTGACAGGGAGCGTGATGTGAACACTGATCCATGCTCCCACCCAGACTCCCTGTGTGCCCTGGGACAAGTCACTTAATCTCTCTGGCCTCAGTTCCCCAGGAATAGACTGGGGAGACTTCCCTCCGTCACATGATGTCACAAGGGTAAGCACAGCAAAGACTCTGAGGCACTCAGGTATTATGGGAGTGTGATGGGGCGCCTGCCCCACACTGGGATCTCAAGGGTTAATAGAGCCCTAGGGAGGCTGCACAAGAGGCAGCCAATCACAGAAGGGCTTATAGGAGCAGCCAATCAGGGCTGGGCTGGCCCATATAAGAAGAGCCCATATAAGTTTCAGTCACTCCCTGGAGCTTGAGGAGGGAGGAGGACTGGCTGCCTTGCAGGTGGACAGAGCAGTGCTGCAGGCAGCGACCCAGGGAGATAAAGGCAGTTCCTGGCCGCCTGTGGGGATCTGCAGGCTGAGGCCCTGAGGCAAGGGCAAAGAAGGTACTGGGGAAGTGGCCCAGGAAGATCTACAGAGGAGTTGGAGGGGACACAGCAAGTGGGGGGACCGGGACCCAGAATAGTGAGTGGGCCCAAGCGGGGGAAACGGAGTGTGACACAGCCCACAGTGTGAAGACAACGCCGCGGTCCTGGGAGTGACGTGGACAGGGCCGGCTCTAGGCACCAGCGTTCCAAGCATGTGCTTGGGGCAGCACTTTCCAAGGGGCGGCACTCCGGCTCCTTTTTTTTTTTTTTTTGCTTCAGCAGCGGCACTCCGGCCCCCCCTTTTTTTTTTGCTTGGAGTGGCAAAAAACCTGGAGCCGACCTTGGATGTGGGTCCCTGGAGCAGAAGAGGGGGAAAGGAGTCCAGGAGAGCTGGCTGTATTTTAAAGAAGCCTTATTGAGGGTGCAGGAAGAAACCATCCCGATGCACAGAAAAAATTGCAAATATGGCAGGCGACCAGCTTGGCTTAACAATTAAATCTTCGGTGAGCTTAAACTCAAAAAGGAAGCTTACAAGAAGTGGAAATTTGGACAGATGACTAGGGAGGAGTATAAAAATATTGCTAGAGCATGCAGGGGTGTAATCAGGAAGGCCAAGGCACAATGTGAAGGGTAACAAGAAGGGTTTCTACAGGTATGTTAGCAACAAAAAGGTCAGGGAAAGTGTGGGACCCTTACTGAATGGGGGAGGCATCATAGTGACAGATGATGTGGAAAAAGCTGAAGTACTTAATACTTTTTTTGCCTCGGTCTTCACAGACAAGGTCAGCTCCCAGACTGCTGCACTGGGCAACACAATATGGGGAGGAGGTGAGCAGCCCTCAGTGGTGAAAGAACAGGTTAAGGACTATTTGGAAAAGCTGGACGTGCACAAGTCCATGGGTCCAGATCTAATGCATCCAAGGGTGCTGAGGGAGTTGGCTGATGTGATTGCAGAGCCATTGGCCATTATCTTTGAAAATTGGTGGTGATCGGGGGAGGTCCCAGACGATCGGAAAAAGGCAAATATAGTGCCCATATTTTTAAAAAAGGAAGAAAGAGAACCCTGGGAACTACAGCCTCACTTCAGTCTCTGGCAAAATCATGGAGCAGGTCCTCAAGGAATCCATTGTGAAGCACTTGGAAGAGAGGAAGGTGATCAGGAACAGTCAACATAGATTCACTAAGGGCAAATCATGCCTGACCAACCTGATTGCCTTCTATGATGAGATAATTGGCTCTATGGATATGGGGAAAGTGGTGGATGTGATATATCTTGACTTTAGCAAAGCTTTTGTTACGGTCTCCCACAGTATTCTTGCCAGCAAGTTAAAAAAGTATGGATTGGATGAATGGACTATAAGGTGGATAGAAAGCTGGCTAGATTGTCGGGCTCAACGAGTAGTGATCAACAGCTTGACGTCTAGTTGGCAGCCGGTATCAAGCGGAGTGCCCCAGGGGTCAGTCCTGGGGCCGGTTTTGTTCAACATCTTTAATGATCTGGATGATGAGATGAATTGCACCCTCAGCAAGTTCGCAGATGACATTAAGCTGGGGAGAGAGGTAGATACGCTGGAGGGTAGGGATAGGGTCCAGAGTGACCTAGACAAATTGGAGGATTGGGCCAAAAGAAATCTGATGAGGTTCAACAAGGACAAGTGCAGAGTCCTGTACTTAGGAAGGAAGAATCCCATGCATCGCTACAGGCTGGGGACTGACTGGCTAAGCAGCAGTTCTGCAGAAAAGGACCTGGGGATTACAGTGAACGAGAAGCTGGATATGAGTCATCAGCGTGCCCGTGTTGCCAAGAAGGCCAACGGCATATTGGACTGTATTAGTAGGAGCATTGCCAGCAGATCGAGCGAAGTGATTATTCCCCTCTATTCGGGACTGGAAAGGCCACACCTGGAGTTTTGCGTCCAGTTTTGGTCCCCCCGCTACAGAAGGGATGTGGACAAATTGGAGAGAGTCCAGCGAAGGGCAACTAAAATGATTAGTGGGCTGGGGCACATGACTTACGAGGAGAGGCTGAGGGAACTGAGGTTATTTAGTCTGCAGAAGAGAAGAATGAGGGGGGATTTGATAGCAGCCTTCAACTACCTGAAGGGGGGTTCCAAAGAGGATGGAGCTCAGCTGTTCTCAGTGGTGGCAGATGACAGAACAAGGAGCAATGGTCTCAAGTTGCAATGGGGGAGGTCTAGGTTGGATATTAGGAAACACTATTTCACTAGGAGGGTGGTGAAGCACTGGAATGGGTTACCTAGGGAAGTGATGGAATCTCCATCCTTAGAGGTTTTTAAGGCCCGGCTTGACAAAGGCCTGGCTGGGATGTTGGTGTTGGTCCTGCTTTGAGCAGGGGATTGGACTAGATGACCTCCTGAGGTCCCTTCCAACCCTAATATTCTATGATTCTAAGTGATGGCGGCCAGATGCCACCAGAGGAGGGCGCACTGGCATACAAAGCTAATCCCCCGGACCACCATCAGGAGGCGCTGCAGTGGTGAGTCGAACCCATCACAGGGAGTAGAGGCTGTATAAGTACCATAGTTAGATTCTATTATCCAGGACCATTCTTGCAGCAGGCTTTCAGGGGTGCTATTTCCCCTATATTGTCCTCGATCTTCCCCAGGGAAGACAGCAGTCTGTGACCCTTTAGTTAGCTATTGTCTTGATGTGCAGCATCCCAGCTATGCGGTTCATTAGGTCTTGCTAATTTTCCCTCCAGCTCCAGATTTTACCCTTACATAGAAAATTGGCTCAGCTTCACCATAAGAAAGAGAGGAAGCAAGAAATGGTTTCCAAAAGCAGAAGAGCCTAAACTATAAAAAGCACTATGTGATTCCAAGGGTCAGAGTTTAGCTGTAGCTGCAAAACAAAGGGCACTTTGGGTTGTTTAGGAACTAGCTGAAGGCACCATGGAAATGCTTTTTCTTTCAGTGGTGTAAGGAGGAGATGGATAGCTCAGTGGGCCAGGTCTGGGCGACAGGAAGCTTTACACTGTCCGTTTGATTCCAAGCAGATCATCACTGAGCAAACGCTGAGCTATCCACCACCTGAGTGACTGGGTGAGATGAGCTTGTAGGTCTCAGACCAGCTCACTCCATCACAACAGGCAGCAGAAAGCCCAAGGGTCACAGAGGCTGAACTCCCCTCTCACTTCTCCTGTTGTACTGCTCCAGCTCAGGGCTGAGGTGTGTTGATGGGGGACGACGTGTGGGAATCATGCATTGCTGAATTTATGACAACAAGTGCTGGCAGGGCTATTAAAGCTGGTGCTTCAGGATCAATCTCTAATTAACAGGGACCAGGGTGACACCTAACGTGGGAGCAGATCGTCCAACATCTGCTGTGCCTGCAGGGAGTTTGCACCTTCTTCTAAAGCACACGGTGCTGACACTGTCAGAAACAGGATGCTGGACTAGATGGACTCTAGCTCTGAGCCAGGCTGCCCATGCCTGGATTCTGTGCTGCCCACGCTGTGTCTCCAGGGCTCTCACTGATGGGGTACACACCCCTGGAATAACATTCACTATGAAATGTCAGTCATTTGATCTAGTTAAAATAAATGTTGGCTCCTCCCTTATTTTTCTGCTNATGGTTACTGTCATTCAAATTAGATTCAGTGTGTTTTTGTATGTGTAACCCCTTTGGGGTTTAGAGAGCATGGCCCCTTTAAATCTTTTTCCTAGGGTGGGAGTGGGAGAGTAAGAAAAAAGGAAGGGAACTCCAGGGGGTGGCTCTGGAGCTCCAGGGAGGGAGGGGAGCAGCCGGCGGGCCCTGGAAAAGTGAAGCAGGGAGAACCTGCCTGAAGCCTGAGAAGGACAGAGCCGATCGGGGACAGCCCAGGACAGGAGCCAGGAGGAGCATGGTGCCAGGGAGGAATCGCCCGAGAAGGACAGGCCGGAGCTGGACCCAGTATCATGGCTGCCCAGAGCTGCATGGGGCTGTGAATACTGGGCCTTGGGACTCTGCATTGGGAACAAGGAGGGAGGCTGTAGCTAGTTAAGTGGGGAGGTGGTCGCTCTGTGTGGCTTTGCAGAGAGCGGCAGAAGAGGGCACCGGAGGGGTTTGTTGGGGGAAAGTTCACTGGCGCCGAAGACGACCAGGAGCACCCAAGACTCACCCCTGGACTGGAACTTTGCTCAGGACTCCTGAACTCTGTGTGCAGACACATTGCTCAGTGTCTGCCCTTCCAGCCTGTGCTACCACTGGGCCCGTGGGGCCTGGGTTTGAATGCAACCCTGTTCTACTGCTCCCCCTATATTTCCCCTTGTTGTATTTCTCCTCTCATCCCTCTGTAAATAAATATTTCCCTTTGTTATATCCATTGTACTCTTCCTGTGGGTGCGTGTTCACTCTGGGGGGTTTGGAACAGGTGCCCCTGGGGTGGAAGGGATTTCTCCTGCTGCATTCCTGCGCGCGCCTTCTCTTGGCCAGAGCTGCCTGCAGAGCAGACTCCCTCTTGGCCACGAGGGCGCTAAAGTTACACTGGTAGGTACAGTGCACCTGCTCACTGTGCCTGGTACCATCCACACATGACACGGTGTAGCGGGGTGGTCCCCCGCTCCTGCCTGGAAGGGTTTGAAACAGCCCTGGGAGAACATTGTGGCTGGGAGCTGCTAAGCTGGGCTGATTGGGAAGTGGCTGCAGCTGGGCCACGCCACAACCAGCCACAGCTGGCCTGTATATAAAGAGGCTGGAAGCCAGGAGCTTAGATATCTCTCTCTGCCTTCAGAGAGAGAAGGGCCTGGCTGCAGGGAGCTACGGACAGGGTACTTGAGTGGATCAGGGCTGGGGAAAGACAGAGGAGCCGGGGAGCTCTAGCCTGGAAAGCCCCAGGCTGCAGCCTAGCAACGGCCAACAGGTACTGGGGGTTGCAGAGGGCAGCCCAGGGGTAGGCCAAGGCAGCAGGTCCAAACTCAACCTGGCCTATGATGAGTGGCTGACACTGCAGTCTGCCCCAGGGTGCGGGGGCTAGTTGGTGACTGGCAGTAGCCGACGACTGAGGCAAGGTGGGGATAGTGGGTGGGGGTTCCCCTGGGACGGGGAGACCCAGAGAAAGGGGCACCGGAGTCTTGGGAGGGACACGGGCCAGTGGCAAGGCGGATCCCCGGCCTACAGAGGGCGCTCCGGATGCTGGGAGAGCTAATTCCCAGAGATGACCAGCAGGAGGCGCTGCAGGGGTGAGTCTGAACCTCTACACGCGTGTTCTGTGCTCCCGAATGTCTTAGGTCTGTCCAGGTGCACCCAACCTGCTGTGTTGCTTATCAAGCCAGGTGAGCTCCGGTCAGAACACATCTGCTGCACGGCATTCCACTGATTGCTCATTCCCCATTGAGGAGCAGCAGTGAGAGGGTTAAACCCTTGGTGCCTGTGCTTTGGCTGTTCCTCTATTGATCCTGTGCCTCCTGTGTAATATGCAAGCTGTGCAATATCTGGGATCTGGGTTTTTTTTCAAGCCCTGACACTTTCTGTTGACATTCTATTAGCATTTTAGGGTTATTTACCTTACAAAGTACCTAAATCCGAAGAACAGGCAGTGCAAACCACTAGAGAGAGGGAGCATTTGCCAATGCTAATGACTAAAGCCTGGCTCTGGGCAGCAGGGTAACCCTGGAGTCAACGCATGATCAAAAATGATCAAGAAAAATCAGGGGCGAGGCAGCCTGAGAGACTCTTAGCCCAGCGTTAGGAGAGGCTGCCTTGGGGGCTGGCTGCCTAGTCCCATGACTTCTCTGGGGCCACCCTGTCCCTAGCTCAGCTGGGTGCCGATGCACCAATGCATCTCCTGCCCAGACGGTTGGACAGCTTTCGGGTGGTCTCCCCCTTCACCAGGCCATCACCCCTCATCCACAGGCCAGCAGCAGCTGCCAGGGTCGCTCCACCAAGAAACTCTGCCCTGGCCATCCCACCAGCCAGGGCAGCTTTCAGGGAGTAGGAGGAGTCCTGGGGGAGCAGAGCTCCCTGCCAGCCATGACCTCCCGCATGCTCCCACTTATTTTAACACCTGCTCAGCAGCTCTGGATTGCTGGGCTGTGCCAAGCCTCAGACCTCTGTCCGTGTGCTCCCTGGCTTGGCTGCCCAGGCCTCAGCACCATGAGTGGCTCAATAGCTGTAGGAGATGTCACGGGAGCAGCTGCCGTGGGTTCGCTGGCTCAGTCCCTCTGCCTCACTGGATGGACGCAGGTTTCAGTGGGTCTCTGCTTCAGCATTTCCAGCTGGTTGGAGTGAGGTCAGGGCGGAGCACAGGTAGGTCACTGGCCCAGCAGCCTTAGCTCCCTGGTCTGATGGCAATGCCCAGGCATACAAGAGCTAGCGGCTGGTGCTATAAGGTCTAATCTCCCACCTGCAGAGACAGTACCAGGTTTACCATGGTGCCAGGCCCAGAGTCAGAAGGGCCCCGGCCAGCCTGATCCCCCAGCCGGCTGAGCTGGCCAGGAAAGCTGCCCCTGCTCCTCCCCTACCCCGTCCCCACTCCACCCCTTCCCCTGAGGACTGCAGCAGGGGTCGGACCCGACCCCGTCCTCACCGGGCGGCGGGCAGTGGAGCAACTCAGCCCCAGCCTGCTCCCCTCCACTAGCTCCCAGCCACACTGCTGCTGAGTGCTGGGTGGAGGTTCCCCCTTGCCCCACAAGTCCCAAGGCTGGGAGCGGGGGGAGCAGAGTGGAGCGGGGTGGGGCCGGGTCACTCCACTTCCCGCTGCCCCATGAGTGGGGGTTCAGGCCCGCCCTGCACTCACCAGGCGGCAGGAAGTGGAGTGACCCGGCCCCAACCTGCTCTGCCGGCTCATGCTGGGGGGCGGTTTCCCCCCTGTCCCCCAAGCCTGGGGAGGAGATGGAGCAGTGGCGAAGGGCATGGGATGGGGAAGAGAAGGGGATGGAGAAGCGGGGGTAAGGGGAAAGTGGGGGCAGGGGGAAAGAGGCAGTGGGGAAGAAAGGGGCATGGGATGGGGAAGAGAAGGGGATGGGGGAAGCGGGGGTTGGAGGAAAGAGGCAGTGGGGACAAAGGGGGTGGGATGGGGAGGAGATGGGGCAGTGGGGAAGGGAAGGGGATGGGGGAAGTGGGGGCAGGGGGGAAGCTGGAGCCCAGCATGTGGCATCCCCTTGGCAGAAGCTGGGGCTCCCCTGTTAAGCAGGCCCACTGAACCCTCACCCTGACAAGCCCCACCTCCCCTGCATCTGTAACACCCCGATGAGCCCCCCCAGACACCCTCCCCACTGAGCCCCAACCACCTGCACCTGGACCCCACCCAAATGAACCCCCCCTCCCCTGCACCTAGACCCCCCCTGCTGAGCCCCAAACCCCTTCACCTGGGTCCCTGCAGAGTCCCATTGCACCTGGAACCCCCCAATGAGCTTCTGTGCATCCAGATCTCCCATTGAGCCACCCGCACCCAGATTGCCCCCCCAGAGAACTCTCCTACCCCC
>QXTE01000236.1:872892-923690 GCA_003942145.1 Platysternon megacephalum | reverse complement strand
GTCTTGGGATGCATTAGGCGAGGTATTTCTAGTAGAGATAAGGAGGTGCTAGTCCCGTTATACAAGGCATTGGTGAGACCTCATTTGGAGTACTGTGTGCAGTTCTGGTCTCCCATGTTTAAGAAGGATGAATTCAAACTGGAACGGGTACAAAGAAGGGCCACTAGGATGATCCGAGGAATGGAAGGACTGTCGTATGAAAGGAGACTTGAGGAGCTCGGTTTGTTTACCTTAACCAAAAGAAGGCTGAGGGGAGATATGATTGCTCTCTTTAAATATATCAGAGGGATAAATACAAAGGAGGGAGAGGAATTATTTCAGCTCAGTACTAATGTGGACACGAGAACAAATGGATATAAATTGGCCGTCGGGAAGTTTAGGCTTGAAATTAGACGAAGGTTTCTAACCATCAGAGGAGTGAAATTCTGGAACAGCCTTCCGAGGGAAACAGTGGGGGCGAAAGACCTCTCTGGCTTTAAGATTAAGCTTGATAAGTTTATGGAGGGGATGGTTTGATGGGATAACGTGATCTTAGCCAATAGGTCAATAACGTGCCATCACTGGTAATTAGTACCAAGGGTCAATGATGGGATATTAAAAGTCTTTTTCCTAAGTGTCTGGCTGGAGAGTCTTGCCCGCATGCTCGGGGTTCAGCTGATCGCCATATTTAGGGTCGGGAAGGAATTTTCCTCCAGGGTAGATTGGCAGAGGCCCTGGAGGTTTTTCGCCTTCCTCTGAAGCATGGGGCAGGGGTTGCTTGCTGGAGGATTCTGTGCAACTTGAAGTCTTTAAATCGGGGACTTCAACAGCTGAGTCAAGGGAGAGAATTATTCCAGGAGTGGGTGGGTCGGCTTTTGTGGCCTGCATCATGGGGGAGGTCAGACTAGATGATCATAATGGTCCCTTCTGACCTTAGAGCCTATGAGAATCTCAGGGTTGGAAGGGACCTCAGGACATCATCTAGTCCAAACCCCTGCTCAAAGCAGGACCAACACCAACTAAATCATCCCAGCCAGGGCTTTGTCAAGCCTGACCTTAAAAACCTCTAAGGAAGGAGATTCCACCACCTCCCTAGGGAACCTATTCCAGTGCTTCACCACCCTCCTAGTGAAAAAGTTTTTCCTAATATCCAACCTAAACCTCCCTGTGACGGTACCTCCCATAAGGCTTTATGGAAATATGCTTAGAATGTGTTTTATGCTACATCTGCCATGTAACATATCTCCATAAAAGTTGNAGGGTAGATTGGCAGAGGCCCTGGAGGTTTTTCGCCTTCCTCTGAAGCATGGGGTAGGGGTTGCTTGCTGGAGGATTCTGTGCAACTTGAAGTCTTTAAATTGGGGACTTCAACAGCTGAGTCAAGGGAGAGAATTATTCCAGGAGTGGGTGGGTCGGCTTTTGTGGCCTGCATCATGCGGGAGGTCAGACTAGATGATCATAATGGTCCCTTCTGACCTTAGAGTCTATGAGAATCTCAGGGTTGGAAGGGACCTCAGGACGTCATCTAGTCCAACCCCCTGCGCAAAGCAGGACCAACACCAACTAAATCATCCCAGCCAGGGGTTTGTCAAGCCTGACCTTAAAAACCTCTAAGGAAGGAGATTCCGCCACCTCCCTAGGGAACCTATTCCAGTGCTTCACCGCCCTCGTAGTGAAAAAGTTTTTCCTAATATCCAACCTAAACCTCCCTGTGACGGTACCTCCCATAAGGCTTTATGGAAATATGCTTAGAATGTGTTTTATGCTACATCTGCCATGTAACACATCTCCATAAAAGTTATGATCTACTGAACGTATTAATCCTATTTGTATGCATGTATCATTTTTGTATTCAAAGTTATGAATGTTATGAATATTGGCTTTGTACTGGCTTGGTTTCTAAATAAGCTTAGTAGAGCATTTGGTCAGTTTCTGGAGAAAGGAATGTTGAAATTAAGTACCTAATCAAGAAACACTTAAAGGACAATGGATCTTGGAATGCTCCAATCCACATAAGAAGTCTACTTGAGGACGTTCAAGGTAGCATGTAAACAATGGATGCTACCTGTAAAAACTGTGAGTCATGCATGGACATGTGACTTGCCCAGGTGACTCCTAAACTCCATCTTGGAGCTGAACTTTGCATAGGAGTGAGGAGGGGGTCTCCACCCACAAGAGAGTCTATTTAAACCTCTGGGAGACCCCTCCATTTTGTCTTCAGCTGGCTAAAGAGGAGCCATCATGAAGAATCCCCTAGCTACCACCTGAGCTGGAACAAGAGCTGTACCAGGGGAAAGAATTGTGCCCAGGCCTGGAAGGTGTCCAGTCTGAGGAAAAAAACTTACTGAAGAGTGAGATTATTTGTATTCAGTTTGATTAGACATAGATTTGCGCATTTTATTTTATATTGCTTGGTGACTTACTTTGTTCTGTCTGTTACTACTTGGAACCACTTAAATCCTACTTTCTGTATTTAATAAAATTTTTTACTTATTAATTGACCCAGAGTATGTATTAATACCTGGGGGAACAAACAGCTGTGCATATCTCTCTATCAGTGTTATAGAGGGCGAACAATTTATGAGTTTACCCTGTATAAGCTTTATACAGGGTAAAATGGATTTATTTGGGTTTAGACCCCATTGGGAGTTGGGCATCTGAGTGTTAAAGACAGGAACACTTCTGTGAGCTGTTTTCAGTGAAGCCTGCAGCTTTGGGGCAAGTAATTCAGACCCTGGGTCTTTGTTGGAGCAGACGGGCGTGTCTGGCTCAGCAAGACAGGGTGCTGGGGTCCTGAGCTGGCAGGGCAAGCAGGGGTAGAAGTGGTCTGGGCACATCAGCTGGCAGCTCCCAGCGGGTTTCTGTGATCCAACCCGTCACACTCCCCCACTGCAACTTGAGACCATTACTCCTTGTTCTGTCATCTGCTACCACTGAGAACAGTCTAGATCCATCCTCTTTGGAACCCCCTTTCAGGTAGTTGAAAGCAGCTATCAAATCCCCCCTCATTCTTCTCTTCTGCAGACTAAACAATCCCAGTTCCCTCAGCCTCTCCTCATAACTCATGTGCTCCAGCCCCCTAATCATTTTTGTTGCCCTCCACTGGACTCTTTCCAATTTTTCCACATCCTTCTTGTAGTGTGGGGCCCAAAACTGGACACGGTACTCCAATGTCGAATAGAGGGGAATGATCACGTCCCTCGATCTGCTGGCAATGCCCCTACTTATACAGCCCAAAATGCCGTTAGCCTTCTTGGCAACAAGGGCACACTGTCGACTCATATCTAGCTTCTCGTCCACTGTAACCCCTAGGTCCTTTTCTGCAGAACTGCTGCCTAGCCACTTGGTCCCTAGTCTATACCAGTGCATGGGATTCTTCCGTCCTAAGTGCAGGACTCTGCACTAGTCCTTGTTGAACCTAATCAGATTTCTTTTGGCCCAATCCTCTAATTTATCTAGGTCCCTCTGTATCCTATCCCTACCCTCCAGCATATCTACCACTCATCCCCATTTGGTGTCATCTGCAAACTTGCTGAGGGTGCAGTCCATGCCATCCTTCAGATCATTCATGAAGTTATTGAACATTGCCCCCAGCCCGCTCTTCACTCTGGAGACTGACCATTTCCTGCCCCCCGCACCTTGCCCCATGGGGGCCCACAAATATGTTTGGCACCGGGCCCACAAAAAATTAATCCAGCCCTGTCCCCCCACATGTAATCTCTGCGCTGTGAGGTTCATTGACACCCACCCACGTCCCAGAGCTGGAGCAGAGATACAAATCCTAGGAGGCCACTGGCACCTTCTCAGCCGCAGAAACCAAACCTGCTGGACTCCACAGCATCAGCGCAGTTTCACTCTACAATTCTGAGTTTGTTTGAATCCAAAATCCACAGAGCAGCATGGGACGTGCGAATCCATGTGGATGGAACCAAGGACCATCTCCCCCACAAACCACTATACCGGGGTACCCTGAGATGTGCTTGCCTCTAGTTCCATTCTGGTTCGAAGACAGATTGTGGTATAAACACACACACGTGCACACAGACACAGACACACGTACACAGACACAGGCCTACACAGACAGACACATACACACAAACACACTTTCACACATGCACACTACACATATGTTCACAAACATGGATGCTCACACATGCATTCTGCACTGCTCTACTGACCTCAGTAATTTCAGGTTCTAGTCACCCCTTCCCACCATGGTTCTACCTCTGCCTGGAAAGGGATCCAAGCTGTAACCAGGATGGAGCTCCTGAAACCCCTCAAGATGAGGGCTAGGGACCTGTGCAGCCAGGGAGCGCCACAGGGCAGCCTCCCTCTCCTGCAATCATCGCCCTACTCCCTGCAAGACAGGGCTTCAGCCTCTTCTGCTGTCCTCACTCTGCCTGCCAGGGAGCCATGCAGGTGCAGGGCATGAGAAGGGATGCAAAAGAACATATGATGAGCACCTGGCTGGATCCACTTGTATATGTGATAATTCCTTCTTACCTTCTGGAGCCCATCTAGCCTCCTGCTCCATCTGTTTCCCGCCTGGCTGGCTGGGGCAGGGTTCTAGATCTGCACTCTCCTCCTCCCCCACCCCCCGCGCACTTTGGAGCATCATTTCAAGGTACCTGAGGATTCCCCCAATGCTGAGAATGCCCAGCTTGCCACAGAACCCCAGGCAGCCCTGCCACTCTGATCCAGGGCCCTCTCGCAGAGGGTTAGTCTCATAGATTGCACATGACACCAGCTCTCGTCCGCACTTCATCCCCAGCAATAATGAGCTAGTCCAACCTCTGTCTTGAGATTGTGAGCAGAGCTCTGCAGCAGCACTGGACTAGTCCATGATAGTCTTTGGACCACTACAGAAGCAGAGCCTCTGACCCATCACCTATTGCACTAGAGCCAGAAGGTGCCTGAGGCTGGGGCAGGTACAGAGACTTCCTCCCCTGGATTCACTGAGCAGGATCCAGGCAGAACAGCAATCCCTCCACTGAGTGCAGGACTCTGCTCCGTCCTAGCACCCCAGGGAACACTAAGCACCCCAAAGAGCCCCAGAGCTGGCCAGCTGCCAATTGGATCACACATCAGCACCTTCTCCCTCTTTGCACCTGGGAGCTCCAGGAGGGAATTGTTCCTTCCTGCTGCACAAATTCTCCCACAGCCTGTGCCACTCAGGCACACACTGGGCCTTTCTGATCCACTCTCTCCCCCTCTAGTGGTGGCTGAGGGGCCGCCTTGGCTAACACAGGTGGGTCTTTTAGCTCAGGCAGTAGAGGCCTGTGGGTTTAGCTCCAGAGGTCAGAGGGCCAATGCCGGCTGCCAACAACCCACCCACGGGTGCAGCATAACACGTCTTCGGGTGAAGCCATCACACTCACTGCATTGCCTGACGCTCCCTCCGACAAAACGCCTCCTGGCTCACAGACTAACGGCTTTCTGTCCATTAACATTTCCAATGCCCCCATTCAGAGATTGCTGCTCCTTCCAGTCAATATCGAGATACATTCGGCCTCTGAGTAAACGTGAGTCCCAGCTTCCCCTTGGTCAAAATTCCTTCTTGGTTCAATAAATCTTGCTCCTGGCCATGGAGAAAAGGCAATAGCGGGCTATTATTCCATCCTGGCTCCACAGAGCTGCATCCCAGGAAGTCGTGGAGGGGCAGCACTGGAGAACCCCCAGCTGTCCCCCAGACAACAACCTCATTTATTAGCCTCCAAGACAGCAGCTGCTCATTGGAATTGGTTTCTCCTGGGGTCACCGATTGAAGGTGATTCTCATCACAGGGGCCAGATCCTACCACTGCGAGGACGGGGGGGGGGATTGTGTCTGGTGTCCCCCACCCATCTCACGCATAGAAGACTCCAAGTGGGGGAGCTACCCAATGAGCAAGGCAATAGGCAACTCCTCCCCTGGCAACCCTGCCCTATGAAACCCAACGAGGAGTCCCACTTTCCTACTGGGACTTAGGAGGCTGCAGGCCTGCATGATTTTGAGATCCTCAGACAGATGGGGCTAGAGGAAGGGAAGGATTATTATCTGATCATTGAGGCTGTAAGAAAATTGTGGGCCACGATTTTGTTTCAGAAGCTGCAAATTTTAGCAAACACCACAACTTTTATAATTACGCAATTTGAGTGGCATCCTGACACTGTGCGCCAGGTCGCAACGCCACTCGCTCAAATTTGACCTGGCTGCCCTCCATCGTGACACAGCGAGTGCCATTCTGACTGGTGCACGGAGTCACAACACCACTCACATTTAGTCCAGCTCTCCCTCCGTTGCACAGGGTCACAATACCACTCAAATTTGGGCTGTGATTACTGAACCAAGTGATCATCTGCGTGCTGTTTGCCCACCGCTGTTCAAGGACTGGTGTATATACTGTAAATACACAAATTTCTCTAAGAATAGAACCAGACTCCACAGCACTGATTGCTCCTCTGTAGGGAATCTGACCTGCAAGGCCTTGATATCAGGCCACAATATTCGAAGCATAATATACCAGCACAACTGCAGCTAGGATCTGGAAATTCATCACATTAGTGAAGCAATGGAGTTGCTCTGAGACAGACCCATCTGCCCCAAACTGCTTCTGTGAGAGCCGCTGGTTGGCTCTGCGGCTTAAGAAGGCAGCTCTGAATGACACTAATAAAGTCAAAAAAACCTGTCACAGTGGAACAGATAATTCCCTTCACAGGCCTCTTATCAGCTTCTGGAAAATAATAATATCTTTAAAAAGACAAATGGAAATGTTCTAGCCCGAGCGTTGAGAAATCACTGAGGCCCGTCTCTGTGAGCGGAGCAGGAACAAGGTGCTAAGGAGACTCGGCTGCCTGCCGGGGCTGTTAACTGGGACATAAAGAAATAAACATATTGATTTTTAAAAGAGAGGGAGGGAAGGAGGGGAGGAATGCAAGGTTAAATAAATGGAAAATACAAACCTACTGGATATTGTGATGGATCGCCCGAATCCCCAGCTGGCTTAACATCAAGCTAGCCCATTTTATGCCATCCTTGTCTCAGCCGCCAGGGGCAAAAGGTAGGCGAAGCTGTATTGCCTCTGTATTCCAGCCATTCCCTGCTGAAATGGCCCCTTGGTCAGCTGGGCATAACTTAGAGCAGTCCTGATGCTGCTCTAAGTTACACCAGGGACCAGTACTGCATCTCTCATAGCTGTGCCAAGCTCACCTTTGTTTGCAGCCCAATTAAATTACCCCAGAACTAGGCCCCAATCCAGCAAAGCACCTAAGCCTGTGCTTAACTTTGCACAGGAGCATATCCATCTCTATTTGGAGAAACACTGAAGCACACGCTTAATTCCCTGGAACTGAAGCATGTGATTAAAGATAAGTACCTGCTTAGGTGCTTTGCTGAATCAGGGCCTTTGTAGCTGTCCCATTGAGCCCCTCCAGGTTGACACCAGTCTAACCAGAATCTGTCCCAGTGCCTTTTGCATAGACCTGCTTGCAGCTAGTCCCCCAGCAAATGTATACTGAAACAGAGCTAGAGTGTTTCACACTGAAAATAATGTCTCGTTTATGTAAAATACCTGAAAATGGCATTTCTACATACACTCCACAGGGACCTCCGATTCCAGCCTAATGGATAATCTTCCCCTAACCCCCACCCCCAAATGCAGTTTAATGGAAAATAGATTAAAATAATAAATAAAACCATGGCAAACTCTACAAGCAGTGAACATAATTTTAAGTGTTAATTCCGCCTCCCTTGTGTCTACACTGTGTTCTCCATGTATATTTCATGCCTGGGATCACCATTAAAATATCGAAGAGGAAAGAAAAGGGAAGCACAACACACTGGAAATACATGGTGCAAAAATCAACTGCCAGCTGATCAAGCAAAGGGTCTGGATCTAGGCGTCAGTCCAGTGCACCAGAGGAAACAGGGTCTTTGGAAGATTGGTGTCTCCAGGACCGGCTCTAGGCACCAGCAAACCAAGCACGTGCTTGGGGCGGCACAATTTCAGGGGCGACATTCCGGGCGCTCTCGGAGGGGGTTTTTTTGGTTTGGTTTTGGTTTTGGTTTTTTTGCTTCGGCAGTTGCGCTCTCTGAGGTTTTGTTTGTTTGTTTTTTGCTTGGGGCAGCAAAAAACCGAGAGCCAGCCCTGGGTGTCTCAGGGCTCAGCTGGGGCAGTGTACTCATTGGAATAGCAGGGGATGGTACCAGGCAGCACAGAGGGTGTCACGGTTTCCTTCCCATTTTGAACTCTAGGGTACCGATGTGGGGACCTGCATGAAAGACCCCCCAAGCTTATTTTTACCAGCTTAGGTTAAAACTTCCCCAAGGCACAAATTTTTTCTTGTTCTTGGATGGTATCACTGCCACCACCAAGTGAGTTAGACAAAGATTCAGGAAAAGGACCACTTGGAGTTCCTGTTTCCCCAAAATATTCCCCCAAGCCCTACACCCCCTTCCCTGGGGAGGCTTGAGAATAATATACCAACCAAATAGGTAAACAAGGTGATCAGGTTTTTTAAAGCAGAACTTTATTATAAAGAAAAAAAAGTAAAAGAAGCACCTTTGTAAAATTAGGATGGAAGGTAATTTTACAGGGTAATAAGATTTAAAACACACAGGATTCCCCTCTAGGCAAAACTTCAAAGTTACAAAAAACAGGAATAAACCTTCCTCTTAGCACAGGGAAAATTCACAAGCTAAAACAAAAGAAAGGCTAATGCATTTTCTTGCTATTACTTACAATTTTTGTAATTTTGGATGCTTATTTTAGGTAGGGTTTTAGGAGATGGTTTTTCCTGCCCTGGTCCGTCTCTGGAGAGAACAACAAAGGGAGTACAAAACAAAACCTCCCCCCACAGATTTGAAAGTATCTTTTTCCCTTATTGGTCCTTTTGGTTAGGTGCCAACCAGGTTATTTGAGCTTCTTAACCCCTTACAGGTAAAGGAGGGATTTTATGCTACCCTTAGCTGTATGTTTATGACAGAGGGGCATTAGCACAGCCGGGGGGCTGGCCTGAGGGGCCATAGTGCTACAGACCAGGACTGAGGTACATTGGCAGAGATTTCAGGGCTCCAGATTGGAACAGAGGGAGGTGCAGGCTCCAGCCGGGAGATGCTTACCACAGGCGGCTCCCGGCTGGCCGTGCAGCAGGGCTCAGGCAGGCTGCCTGCATGCCGTGGCCCCACGCCACTCCCAGAAGCAGCTGGCTGCTAGCACGTCTCTGTGGCCCCTGTGGGGAGGGGGACAGCATGTCTCCATGTGCTGCTCCCACCCGCAAACGCTGCCCCTGTATCTCCCATTGGTCGGTTTCCAGCCAATGGGAGCTGTGAGGACGGTGCTGGGGGAGGGGGCAGCGCACGGAGCCACCTCCCCCCCTGCCAGGGCCACAGAGCCATGCTAGCAGCCGGCCGCTTCCGGGAGCAGCGTGGGGCCATGGCATGCAGGCAGCCTGCCTGAGCACCCTGCTGCACCACGGGACTTTTAGCGGCCTGGAGTTGGAGATCGTTGGCTGTGATTTATTTTTGTGGGGCCCCCATGAGCCCCTGCCTTAATCTGGCCCTGGTGACAGAGGATGGATCATTTGATGATTACCTGTTCTGTTCATTCCCTCATTGGCCACTGTCAGAAGACAGGATACTGGGCTAGATGGACCTTTGGTCTGACCCAGTCTGGCTGTTCTTATGTTCTTATGTCAATGACACACAAATTACCCAGTGATACTGAAGATGATGTCAAGTGATATCTGATACTGATCTACAGTAACTGGTGACTATTTAGATAGTTTTCTGGGGTCCCGTGGTTTCTAAGGTGGCATTTTCTCTTCTCCCACCCCCTTTTTCTAGGCATGACAGTGTCCTATTTGGGTAGGGCTTTGTTATTGCTTGCATTTCACACAAACACAAGCAACATCAGGTAGAAACTTCCAAAACAGGGAAAAACAAAGCACATTAAAATAATGGGGCCATTTAGGATGAACTTAGAGCTACTCGAGTCAGAAACTTTCTGCCCTGTGTTTGTACAACACCTTGCACAATGGGGCCCTGGTCCAGGACTAGGATGCCTAGGGGCTGTCTCAACAAAACTAAATACTAATAATGAACCATCTACATCTCAGCCAGCCATGAAAACCGTAGTAGAAATTACCAGCCTTACAACTACTTTGGACTCTCCATTTGCCAAACTGGAAGCTCAAGCAGACAAGAAGTTAGAAAAGATGAGCTCTGTGATAGCAGAAGTACCAGAAAATGGAAGAACAGATTGCTACCCTGTGAGCTGAATCAATGCAGAGAGATAATCAACAGGAGAAATGGCAGAGGAAACAGAGCTGGCAGCCAACTGGATGATCAATTTGAGAACTGAAGAGGAAGCGAAAATCTCAGAGTGACTGGGCTACCAGAAGGGACTGAAGGAAAGCGACCCCCCTCTTCTTTCAGTCCATGGAGTCCCTCTGTGCTTTAAAAATAGCTGGATAAAACTGAGCATGCACAGAATCATAGTATGGCCAACCTCAAGAGATCAGAAACCATGAATCAGACCCCTAAAACGATGAGATTGGCCCCTCCGAATCACAAGATTTTTTTTAAAACCCACTAAATCTCTGTTTTTTAGTCTGTTGTTTGACTTTTTAACTCGCCTCTGCCAGTGTGCGTGTGAGAATTTCAGGTTGAAAAGTCAATCTTTAATGCACACATAAATGCACGCCTCTTCCTGGCAGCTCACCCCGAGAGAGGGGACCTGCCGTCAATTCCCTATTACCATCTCTCCCCTCCTAGTTTATTTCCTTTGATAAAAGAAGGGCAGATGGTAAATGATTTGAGAACCACTGACCTAATCAATGCATTATGAGTCACACTCACACATAGAACTTCTATTACTTTTTGAGGTCAATGAGTTACAGCTATACATATTAAAGAACTTACATTAACTCCTACTTTCTGAATGTAGCTGAACAGGATGCAGAGGAATATGACAGGAGAGGGGGGCTCAGACAAAAAGGAGAATTGTACATTGTATGGAACAGCAGATGAGAAATATGCTCTGTCATTATATATGAGTAAGCTCATACATTTTGTAGTACTACAATAAAAGAACCGACAACATAGTCACAAGTAAGCATGAAATAACTCATCAGTGTTAACTAATGGGCAGCAAACCAGTAACCAGTGTCCTGAGAGAGCAGCGGGTTCTGTAATCTCCTGTCATTAAATATTTCAAAGAAATTAAGTGTTGAAAGTATTTGTAATATTCCAAAAAGGATCCTCTAACGACAGGGTTTCGATAGAAAAACTTGTATCAGTCACTCTCATAAGTGACCCCCTATGGGATTGGTTCATCCTTGTGCAAGAAGCCATATTTCCCTGCTTCCCCCCAGCCTTTGCCTGGGACTGGGCAGCACTTACCCCTCCCCACCACCACACATTGCTGCCCTAAGACTTCTCCGCCACCTCCCAGGGAAGGTAGGGGTCAGGGAACTGCTGCTGCATCCAAGGCAGCCCTGAAAAATGCTCTTCCTTTTAGGACAACAAGGCCCAGGTTAATCCTCACTGATCACCCATGGTAGGTGGTCACAGCATGCTTATATTTCCAGATAACTCCACTGATGCCCAGCCACAGCGGGTGAAATTCAGAGATCAGGTAGAGCCTTCACTCTGCTAGATTCACTTGGCTATATCCAACTATTCTAGAAATATTCCTCAGTGGCCAGAAGTCCACCTTCACATCCCCAGGAGAAGCTAAGAACTTTCCCAAGAGTATAACACCAGTGGCAGAATCTACGAGAGGGTGGCATTCACATCTGTGCAAGATTTATGCAGCACTTATGTCCTACTTAAATAAAATTGGAGATCTCCTGACTTTTTAGGAGGGCTATGTCTCAGGGGCTATGTCTCAGGCTATATCTCAGGGGCTATGTCTCAGGCTATATCTCAGGGGCTATGTCTCAGGGGCTATGTCTCAGGCTATGTTTCAGGCTATGTCTCAGGAATCTGTTGCTCAAACAACCCCAGATTTGGACCACTAAGCCTAGCTCAGGCCCCCATGAGGCAAAGCAGTTTTCAAGAAAATCCAAATGAGCACGTGGGTTTTAGGGCACTTAATAAAACTGGCTGTTAAACAGTAAACAAGTCTCAACCTTAACTATAATAGGGCGTGAGTAGTACATGGGCCTTTGCAAAGGGGTGAATTTCACTCTCAGTAAATATCCATTTAGCAGAAAATAAGAGGATTCTCCTTTTCATGTGTAATTTGTGCTGGGGACCATAAATGCTATACAGAGATGGCAAGAAGGAGTCATCTACCTTCTCTGCAAATGTCACCTACCTAAATCACAGGAGCTACAAGCAACTATAGGAGATTTCTGCAGATGTATGCACCCAACAGGAACGAACTTTGCCTTTAACTCTAATTCTACCCAACCAAATACAAGAATAGATCTCCCTTGACCATTCCAAGGACTTCTTGAACATGTGGAATTTACAGAAATTGGTGTTATCACCACATCAGACCATGCAGCAGGTTTCCTGGGTTTTACAATTAAGACATTATCTAAAGATTTGAAAGTTTAATATCATTCTCCTTACAGGATGCTCAGTTTATGCACAAAATAGGAAACTCCATAATGGGCTATTATTTAACTAACAACCCAAAGGAAATTTCTAAATCTGTGTTACAATAGGAACTCCGTAACGCTATTTTTAGAGGGCAAATTGTTATAGACTAGAGCAGGTCCAATATTTGAATTTCTGTTCCCCAATATTCCATGGAACACACCGCTGACATGGTACTTCTTTTTGGGCAGACTCTGTTAGGCCTTGTTTTAGGTGTAGCCCGTTAACCATCTCTTCCAGCTANCTGACATGGTACTTCTTTTTGGGCAGACTCTGTTAGGCCTTGTTTTAGGTGTAGCCCGTTACCCTAAGATAGCTGGAAGAGATGGTTATGTCTACACTACGAAATTAGGTCGATTTTATAGAAGTCGATTTTTAGAAATCGATNGGGTTAAGCTCCCAATGCCTGATGGGGCAAAAACATTGTCGCGGGTGGTTTTGGGTACACGTCGTCAGTCTCCCTTCCCTTCCCTTCCCTCCCTCCCTCCCTCCCTCCTTCCATGAAGAAACAATCACAGAACCAGACAGAGACCATGCAAATAAACATAGCAAAGTGGGAACTATAATGACAAAACAAAACAGAAGTGAGGATTTCACAACTACATCTATACAGACATAAGGGTTTCCCAGCTGTATCTATTGATAAGTGAGTTCTTACCAGACAGAAAACTATCAAACTAAATTTCCTTTTACATCTTCTAGGCTCTTCCCTTTCTCTGGAGGTGATAGATCGGATCACCTTCCTAACAGCCCCAGATTGCCTGATTTCAATGTGACTAGTTTGGAATGTGAAGATGTGACCGCACACTTCCCAGCTTATAGCTGCCTCTGCTGCTTAGCCAAAGGCATTGACCTAAGAACAGGGCCTCAGACTGTCACAGTGAGAGAAGGCCCTTACACAGATTCTTTCTTTTATACCTCTATAACTAGCTAAATGATAAACATATACCTAAATTCTTAAAATATAGGCCTTTACAGACAGGCTTGAATATCTATATCCTAACAGGCAGCACGAGGACAATTGTGAGGAGGATATGGACACAGACATTCCTGAAAGCACGGGATGTGGCAATTGGGACATCATGGCGGCAGTGGGGCTGGTTGATACAGTGGAACGCCGATTCTGGGCCCGGCAAATAAGCACAGACTGGTGGGACCGCATAGTGTTGCAGGTATGGGATGATTCCCAGTGGCTGCAAAACTTTCACATGCATAAGGCCACTTTCCTGGAACTCTGTGAGTTGCTTTCCCCCGTCCTGAAGCGCAGGAATACCAAGATGAGAGCTGCCCTGACAGTTGAGAAGCAAGTGGTGATAGCCCTGTGGGGAATCAATTCCTGTCAGTCGGGAATCAATTTGGAGTGGGCAAATCTACTGTGGGGACTGCTGTGATTCAAGTAGCCAGTGCAATCACTGGTGTTCTGCTATCAAGGGTAGTGACTCTGGGAAATATGCAGGTCATAGTGGATGGCTTTGCTGCAATGGGGTTCCCTAACTGTGGTGGGGCGATAGACAGAACGCATATCCCTATCTTGGCACCAGACCACCTTGCCAACCAGTACATAAACCACAAGGGGTGTACTGCTCAATGGTGCTGCAAGCACTGGTGGATCACAAGGGACGTTTCACCGACATCAACGTGGGATGGCCGGGAAAGGTGCATGACGCTCGCATCTTTAGGAACTCCAGGCTGTTTGAGCAGCTGCAAGAAGGGACTTACTTCCCAGACCCGAAAATTACCATTGGGGATGTTGAAATGCCAATAGTTATCCTTGGAGACCCAGCCTACCCCTTGCTCCCATGGCTCATGAAGCCATACACAGGCAGCCTGGACAGTAGTAAGGAGCAGTTCAACTATAGGCTGAGCAAGTGCAGAATGGTGGTAGAATGTACCTTTGGATGTTTAAAAGCTCGCTGGCGCTGTTTGCTGACTAGGTTAGACTTCAGCGCAACCAATATTCCCATTGTTATTACTGCTTGCTGTGCGCTCCATAATATCTGTGAGAGTAAGGGGGAGACGTTTATGGCAGGGTGGGAGGTTGAGGCAAATCGCCTGGCTGCCAATTTTGAGCAGCCAGACACCAGGGCAATTAGAAGAGCACAGCTGGCACACTACGCATCAGAGAGGCTTTGAAAACCAGTTTCATGACTGGCCAGGCTACGGTGTGACAGTTGTCTGTGTTTCTCCTTGATGCAAACCTGCCCCCTTTGTTGATTTTAACTCCCTGTAAGCCAACCACCCTCCCCCCTTTGATCACAGCTGGCAAAGGAAATAAAGTCACTATTGTTTTGAAACCATGCATTCTGTCTTTATTAATTTTAAAAAAAGGGAGATAACTGATAAGGTACCCCGGGTGTGGTAGGGTGGGGGAGGAGGGAAGGACAAGGTTACATTGCTTATTGTAGCCACACTACAAATCAAAACTGTTTGAATGACGCCTTCTGTTGCTTGGGCCATCCTCTGGAGTGGAGTGGCTGGGTGCCCGGGGCCTCCCCACATTCTTGGGCGTCAGGGTGAGGAGGAGGAGGAGATGGAACTTGGGGAGGAGGGCAGACAGTTGTACAGTGGATGCAGGGTGGTCTGTGCTCTTGTTGGCTTTCCTGCAGCTCCACCAGACGCCTGAGCATGTCCGTTTGCTCCCCCATTAGCCTCAGCATTGCATCCTGCCTCTTCTCATTGCGCTCACTTAATGTTTTCCTGGACTCTGCCACTGAATGCCTCCATGCATTCAGCTGTGCCCTATCAGTGCGGGAGGACTGCATGAGCTCTGAAAACATGTCATTGAAAGTGCGTTTTTTTCGCCTTCTAATCTGCGATAACCTCTGGGATGTAGATGATAGGGGGAGCATAGAAACATTTGCACCTGAGGGGGGGATAAAAAGGGAGAGTAAAATTTAAGATGATACATTTCTGAGAACAAAAGGGAGACTCTTCCACAGTGAATCAAGCACGGTAGGACAGCAGACAGCACATGTGCTTTAGGTACAAGGTCGCATTTTGCCTTTTATATTGAGCGGCTGCCGGTATGGTGACACATCACACACGGCTGGGCAACAGAACGGTTTCCAGGTAGCCATGGTAAGGCAAAGAGTATGCAGGTTTGTCTTCTAACGCCTTCATAATATGTGGGAATGTTTTCAAACTGCAGTGCCCTCCTTTCCCATAGCAAGCAATGCCGGTTGGGTTTCACATTTAAAAGGAGGGGCTGCGGTTTTCAGGTGGATGTGCAGCACACACCTCCACACATCCCTCCGTGTGGCTATTCTCAGGGATGATCCCTTTTAACCAAGCGCAAACAGCCCAGCATGAACGGGGTCCTTTTACTGTTCCCTTACAAAAATTCCCCTATTTCAACCAGGTGACCATGAATGATATCACTCTCCTGAGACTGACACAGAAAGATATAGACCGAATGTTGCTTGAATGTGACCAAAACCCAGGATCATTCGCTGCCATGCTTTGTGCTGCAATGATTCCAGACTACTTGCTACTGGCTTGGTGTGGTAAAGTGTCCTACCATGGAGGATGAAATAAGGCAGCCCTCCCCAGAAACCTTCTGCAAAGGCTTTCAGAGTACCTCCAGGAGAGCTTCATGGAGATGTCCCTGGAGGATTCCTGCTCCATCCCCAGACACGTTACAGACTTTTCCAGTAGCTGTACTGGCCGCGAATGCATCCCAAGTCTTCAGGGCAAATCAGACATTAAACACTATTGCTTTTAAACCCTGTACTGTAGTTACAAATGTGCACTCACCAGAGGTGCCTTCTCCGCCTTTAGGGTCCGGGAACAATTCGCCCTGGGAGGGTATTGACTCCAGGGTGATGAAAAGGTCCTGGCTGCCGGGGAGAACAGATTCACTGCTTGCCTGCTGCACATTCTCCTCCTCCTCCTCCTCCTCTTCCTCATCCACAAAATCCTCCTCCGTGTTGCGTGAGACTCCCCCCTTGCAGGTGTCCATGGACAGTGGTGGGGTAGTGGTAGGGTCCCCCCCAGAATGCCATGCAGCTGATCATAGAAGCAGCATGTATGGGGCTCTGACCCAGAGTGACCGTTTGCCTCCTTTCTCTTCTGGTAGGCTTGCCTGAGCTCCTTGACTTTCACGTGGCACTGCTGTGTGTCCCTGTTGTAGCCTCTGTCCATCATGCCCTGTGCGATTTTGGCATATATATTAGCATTTCTTCTTTTTGATCGGAGTTCTGCCTGCCCAGATTCTTCTCCCCATACAACAATCAGATCCAGTGTCTCCTGTTCACTCCATGCTGGAGCTCGTTTGCGATTCTGGGACTGCATGGTCACCTGTGCTGCTGAGTTCGCCACGCTGACCAAACAGGAAATGAAATTCAAAAGTTCCTGGGGCTTTTCCTGTGTACCTGGCGAGTGCATCGGAGTTGAAAGTGCTGTCCAGAGCGGTCACATTGGAGCACTCTGGGTTAGCCCCTGGAGGCCAATTGCGTCCGCAACATCGATTTGCGTCCGCACTACCCCAAATTCGACCCAGCAAGGTCGATTTTAGCGCTACTCCCCTTGCCGGGGAGGAGTACAGAAGTCAATTTTAAGAGCCCTTTAGGTTGACGGAACAGGGTTGCTTGTGTAGACGCATTCATTATAAAATCGACCTAACGCGGCTAAATTCAACCTAACCCTGTAGTGTAGACCAGGGCTTAAGTGAAGGATGCGTTCATACATCAGTTCAGTGAGGTTTTAACTCAACCCAGAACAAGGCTGAACTCAGCTCAGAACAACATAATACAAAATCAAATTTTAAAACAGTCATTTTGAAATGAAAAATCAAAACCAATAAGCTCATCCTTCTACACTGAAAAACTCAAAACCTGAAACCATTCCTAGCAAAATATCTGGAAAAATCCAGCTTCCCCAGATGAGGAGCTTCTAAATGAAAGAGAAATGAAAAAGGCCATAACACAATTATAGTATGGCAGGGCTCCAGGATCTAGCTGGCTACACTACTGATTTCAATAAGAGTTTCCTGATCAATTACGCTCTCTTCCCTATAGATGTAAAATGCACTTAGGCTCATCTGATAAAAAAAATTACTCCCTAAAACCTCATATGCCAGATTCACAGTCATCCCCAAACCAGGGGAACCCCTAGGTCTGTGCTTTTTGTCACCTGGCTTCATTAATCAACTCAGGTGTGAACATTCTAGCTGGCGCATCTACTAAGGGCTAGACTGTGTCTTTAGACAGCACCTAGCACAAGGGGTGGTGTGTAAATCACACTGCCACAGGAATAGCCTCCACGAGGGGGCACCTTTGAGGCACAAGTCCCTCTAGGTGTCCCTGGCCTAGACTGTGACTGCCAGAAGCTGGGACTGGATGACAGGGGATGGATCACTCAATGATTGCCCTGTTCTGTTCATTCCCTCTGAAGCACCCTGGCACTGGCCACTGTCAGAAGACAGGATATTGGGCTAGATGGACCATTGGTCTGACCCAGTATGGCCGTTCTTAAGTTATAGTGAAAACAATCATAAATTTATTATCAAAAGCTAAGATTTAAGAACTAATGAGTAAGGATCATGGAAACAGAAAGGTTACAGATAAAACAAAACTAAAACATGCTTTCCAGGGTCTAAACTTAACATGCTAAAACCCTTGTCTACAGTAGTTTATCTCACCTAAAGCAATCTTCCAACGTCTCCACCAACGTGGCTGGGATCCCTCTTTCATTAATGCAAAAATGCTGTCCTTTTGCTTCCTCGGTGAAGGATAAGAGGGTGTCCTTTAGCTTTCTCCTTAGAGCCCCCTCATAATCATTGTTTTGACCCCAGACTCAGGATACCCCTCTGTGTTTAATCCCTGGTGTGCTGGCTTCACATCCTTAGCTTTGTATGCAAATGCAGGTCCATTATGCCAGTTTATGATGCTTAATTTGCACATGAGCTGAGGCAGACAGGTGAATATACATCCATTGTCTGGCAGAAACCTGTTTGTCAACACTGCCTTGATTTGGGCTTTCTTAGGAACATATTTTCAGTATACACACACACCCCTACCTCTTATATGGTATTTATACATTGTGATGGTCCTCACTTGGGGATTAGTTGGTGGGGTAGTGTTGCCTAGTGGTCAGGGCTAAGGCCCGTGACCTGCAGGGGAGCGGTTGGTAGGGGAGCCTGGGTCCTGTCCCTCCACCAGTCTCTAACCCAGGGCCCTCACTATCTGATATCCCAGGCGGCTTAAGGCTGCCCTTCCTGGGCCACTTCCTATCTCCCCCTGCGATTGTCCCAATTCGCCATCTGGGTTAAGGCAGCATGAATGGTGTCTGCCCACCACAAGACACCCTCTGGTGGGAACATGCAGTGTCCCGTGAAAATTGCCTCTTCCTGTGGGCCAGCTCAGTCCAAGGGCTTTCCCTGGCTGGGAGAGTCCAACCCAGGAAAATAAAGGGGATTGCCGAAGTCCAGAGTCCATAGGAGGAGGAGAGGGGAATGCTTCCCTCTCGGGCTGTCTCTGTGGCAGGTCCTCCCTTCCCTTCGGAGGGAGAGATTTCTGCCTTCCCTCTGCTCTCCTCTGCTGGAGCTTCAGGGTGCAGGTCTGCTCTCTCCCTGGGCAGCCCCCAAATGAGCTGCTCCCCTGCCTTTTAACTCCTCCTCCAGCTGGAGCATTTCCTACAGGTGTGGCAGGGCAGGGCGGGGCTGGCTGGGCCCAGCGTAGTTCCTTAACCCCTTGTTGCCCAGTGTGGGGTTTGTACACCCCATCACGTACATGCATTTCACAATGAAATTAATGACCAGTGTGATCCTGGCTTTCAGTTAAGATCTTACATGATATTCTTGATCGCTAAATACTCTGAAAGTGGTGTGCCATGTGTAGTGAGTTCGTCAGGCATGTCTGGAGTTACTGATACAGCAGCCCTTTGCCAGTGAGCACTGAGGGGTTCTTAGGGTCACACTGATATTCTCCATACAGCGATGGTGCCATAGAGAAGTGCTGGTGTGACACATCTCACCAGGCACCAGCTCAGTCCAGCCCTGGAAACATAAGAACGTTTGCTTATCACCTTGGCCATCCTCTGACCAGTGAAAGGGCTTGTTCCAAAATCTCTCCTAAAATCCATAATCCCAAGTAGTCCCATTTGAAACCAATCCTTTCATTTAAACCCTGCCATTTTGTCCTCTTTTAATTATGATCTCACATTTACGCATCATGCTGCATCCCGAAGGATCCCAAAGCACTTTGCAAACTGATTTACAGTCCTCCATCACTGATCGGCAGCTGCCTCTGGGGTGGGACATACCAACTGTTTTATAGCACATTCAACACTACACAACAATGTGGGGGGAGGTGATGGAGAAGTGTGTACTTAATTGTTGAAGCTGAAATTCAAGAGTTACATTCATTTCTCTTACAAAAAAAACAGGGATCTTTGAAAACTGCAAGTTGGCCTGGTAAGTACATCCCAGGCAAAAGTACATCTCCTGCCGCACAGCGCCCCCTAGCAACACCCTGAGGCTTTGCTTCAGTGCTGAGTTAGAAGGAAAAGCACCACTGCTGAGACAGCAGCCATGCTCCTTGGGGGCTCCTCCCCAAGCACTAACACAGACCAGTCTGGCCTAGCTTTCGAGACCTTGTGGCATCACAGCACAAGATGATCCGGCTGCAGCCATGTATTTGACTTTTCTGGGCATCATAGATGGAGACCAGGGGATCTCAGACTTTGTCACAATGTGACTGAATCCTCAGAGATTGTCCCATGGACAGGGCCGGCTCCAGCTTTTTTGCCACCCCAAGCGGCGAAGCGACACAAAAAAAAAAAAAAAAAAAAGCTGCAATCGGCACTTTGGCGGCAGCTCTACTGCGCTGCTTCATTCTTCGGCGGCAATTCGGCGGTGGGTCCTTCCCTCTGAGAGGGACTGAGGGACCCGCCGCCGAATTGCTGCCAAAGACCCGGACGTGCCGCCCCTTTCCATTGGCCACCCAAAGCACCTGCTTCCTTCGCTGGTGCCTGGAGCCAACTCTGCCCATGGACACCTGCTCGCCCTTTAGCATTGATGTGGACTACAACCCCCTCCCAGTACTGCCATGGCAACCATAGCAATCGCTTCCATGGGAAAGTAACCTTAGGAAAAGGCCTGGTGGATTTGTAACTGCTTTCTGATCCAGTCTGGCAGCTGGAGACGAGGGGGAGAGCCCGCCCGATGGGCACATCCAGCTGCCCCCTGCGCTTGCTGCTTCACCCACCAGCGCTCCCCAGGTCAGGCACCTCTCACTCAAGCATGACAACGGCCTGCTCTTGACTCGCACATTCAGAGCTTTCCCGGTCAATCAGGCAAGTTCTTTCAATGCCCTTTTGACAAGTTAGCCCATAACTGTTGGTGATGATACATTGTGTCATTACGTCTCCAGACACCATGCAGTAAAATACAGGGCTATAAAAGCCTGTAATTTATAGGATGCTACAGGTAACTCAGAGCTATAAGGCTATATGCACATATCAATAGCTTGGATGTCTTCAGAGCCCTCAGATGTATGTACAGCTTTATCCTGCTTATCCACTTCCCCCAGCTTGTGCTTTATGGGGAGAGATCACACAAGATTTTACAAGAAAAACATTTTTTAATTAAAATCAGTTCCCAGGCACCTCTGTGCCCTGCGCCCTCCCACGGATTTATTTATCCTTTGTCACATTTCATTCGGCAGACATCTGAGGAAAATCTTCTTAGAGGTGTTATTGTTTTTCATACCTTACAAGTGTGGTTCTGAGTTATGAACCGTTCAGCCTTGGGGGAGGATGGGAGTGTGGTGAGAGGTTAGTGAGTTGCAAGGGCTGGGACTGAGATATAGCTATGGAGCGATGCTGGGAGTGAAGCAGTCAAGTTCCTAGTCTAACCCTGCGTTTGCATTCCACCTCGCCCCTTCTCAACTCTTCCTAAAAGTTACACACTTCAGACCTGGTGGGGCTGTGCTTTGGCCGAAGTAGCATTCCTTTGCCAAATGTACAGTGGATCTGACAAGCTGTTTCTGAGATACAGCGCTAAAGAGGAGTAATTCAACCAACCACATAGCCTAGAAACTCCGGGCTTGTTTTATCCTAGTGGCCCTGAAAGGTGCTTGTGCCAAGAAGGAGTTTGTGAAGAGTGTCTGGATTTAATTACTTGGGATTTGCTCATGTTTAAGAATGGCTTCAGGGTCCCCAAACCCAAAGTGAAGGTCACCCAGGGCAACAGAAACTCCAAGGGGCCTGGCTAATTTTACTATTCACGAAGCTCCCCACATCATTTATGAACTCCATAACGTTAGGAGGGATGGGGAGGGGGTTCCAGGCTGCATATGAAGAGGGTGAACAACAGCAGGGAGTGGAAGACTGTCACCACCACTCCTAACCCAGGGGATGCAGCACAGACAAAATGGCTGAGGTTATAATATGGAGTCAAGGCTTTATGAGAGGGGCTGACACAGACCTAGGGTTTGCCTGGCTGAACAGCTTGAGCTGTAACAGTGACCAGAACTAGGATGTTCCAAGCCAGCTGTCACTGAGCCACTCTTAAAAAACACAGGAAATTCCCAGCCTAAAAAGCCTGGGGAATCTGAACTTGACTGTAACTATGTCTCAGCAATTTAGGGGCGCTGAACTTTCCTTAGAGCATCCTAGCTTAAAAACAAATACAAGAAAGAAATGCAACATTGAAGTTACACTGTTTAATGATCGGTCACCCAGACAACCTCAACTCTGCCCTTCTTTCCCCATCCAGCCTCCAGCCAGTCCCAAGACAGCCATATTCCTTCATGCCATGCCTCTTTGACACTGAGAATGTGAGCTTCCCACCCCTTCACTGTGCCATAGTCAATACAGGAATGTATTGGGGATGTGCCAGCAGTTCAGCCTGGGACCAGACAGCAACATCTCAGTACTTAGGGCTTGTCTGCACTGAGGAGTGGGTGGCGCAGGGCTGTGCGCACTAATTCTTGCGGATAACTATTCCAAAATAGTTACGTCCACATGGCTGGCTATTATCTACTTCCCTCTGGATCAGCCATACACACAGCACTGACTATTTCAAAATAAGCGCTCAGCATTCTGGGCAAGTATCCCATGGTGCTTTGTCCCGCTGCTGCACTCTCTGCATTCTGGGATTTTTCTTGCAGTGTGTTGTGGAATACCTGCTGGAAGCCAGTGGAATTCTGGGATTCGGGGATCACAATAGCAAACTGCCATGATTCCTCTCCTCAGATCCCAGGATTCATCTGTCTTTTGCAAGCCAGCGCCATTTTCAAACTGGTGTCAGCCAGCATAGAGAGAACACAGCTGCACACCGTGGTCCTGGGACTCATGAATTCATAGAGGCGGCTGCAAATGTATTTGTGATCATGCATCCAGGTGGCTTTGGAAGACAACCAATTTCAACAGAGAAGGAGGAGGAAATTGAGCTGCTACTTATGGATAAATCCTTCCTGGAGCAGCGTAATGCCACTCAGCACCGTTTCTGGACTTAGGAAATCAGCGCTCACTAGTGGGAAAGGAGCATGGTGCTGACGTGGGATGACAAAGTCCACTTCCCTAGAGATCTGCCCAGAGCTCACCCCAGAGCTGCAGTGGCATCACTTGTCACAGGGGAACTGCCCCTTGAAGTGATCCAGCTCCGCTGGTGAGGAGTGAGGTGCACCCAGGGTGGGCCTAATGAGGGCAGGGCAACAAGTGAGTTAGAGGATAAGCAGTAGTACAGAGGGAATAAAAGAGTTCCACCATGCCATGTATTGGACACCTTCCAACCATTGCTACACACAAGGCTCCCCTGCAACTGCAGACATCTTCAGGGTCCTCAGGCCCAGCCTTCCAAAACTCATGAGTCAGCCCCCAAAATAACCATGAGGTTGGCTTAAAAGTCATGAGCACTTTAAAAATAACCATTGTTGAGCTCTTTTTATTGGCCTTCTAGGGCTGTTCAAGCCATAGATGAACACAATATGTTGGGGAAGAGTCAACACGGCCTTTGTAAAGGGACATCATGCCTCACAAATCTATTAGAATTCTTTTAGGAGGTCAACAAACATGTGGACATGGTTGATCCAGTGGATATAGTGTACTTGGACTTTCAGAAAGCCTTTGACAAGGTCCCTGACCAAAGGCTTGTAAGCAAAATAAGCTGTCATGGGATAAGAGGGAAGGTCCTGTCATGGATCAGTGACTGGTTAAGAGATAGGAAACAAAGGGTAGGAATAAAGGTAAATTTTCACAGTGTAGAGAGGTAAATAGTGGTGTCTCCCAAGGGTCTGTACTGGGACCAGCGCTGTTCAACATATTCATAAGTAATCTGGAAAAAGGGGTAAACGGTGAGTGGCAAAATTTGCTGATGATATAAAATTACTAAAAATAGTTAAGTCCAAAGCAGACTGCGAAGAGTTACAAAGGGATCTCAAAATGGCAGATGAAATTCAGTGTTGATAAATGCAAAGTGATGCACACTGGAAAACATAATCCCAACTATACATATAAAATGCTGGGGTCTAAATTAGCTGTTAACACGGAAGAAGATATTTTACAGTCATTGTGCATAGTTTTCTGAAAACATCTGCTCAATGTGCAGTGGCAGTCCAAAAAGCAAACAGAATGTTAGGAGACATTAGAAAATACGAGGAGAGATTAAAAAGACTGAGACTGTTCAACTTGGAAAAGAGAGAGACAACTAAGAGGGGATATGATAGAGATCTATAAAATCATGACTGGTGTGGAGAACATGAATAGGGAAGTGTTATTTACCCCTTCACAAAACACAAGAACCAGGGGTTACCCAATGAAATGAATAGACACCAGGTTTAAAATAAACAAAAGGAAGTACTTCTTCACACAACGCACAGTCAACCTGTGGAACTCATTGCCAGGGGATGTTGTGAAGGCCAAAAGTATAACTGAGTTCAAAAAAAGAATTAAATACATTCCTGGAGGTTAGGTACATCAATGGCTACCAGCCAAGATGGCCAGGGACACAACCCCATGCTGTGGGTGTCCCTAAACCTCTGCCAGATGCCGGAACTGGATGACAGGAGATGGATCACTTGATAAATTGCCCTGTTCTGTTCATTCCCTCTGGGGCACCTGGTATTGGCCACTGTCAGAAGACAGGATACTGGGCTAGATGGACCATTCATCTGCCCCAGTATGGCCATTCTTATATTCATTAGGGGTCACATTTTAAAACTTTTCTCTGCAACCAGGCAGGCTAGAACTTTCCTTCCAAGCTTTAATGAAAGCTGAGATTCTCCCATAATAATGTTCCCCCTTTTGACCCAAACAGATAGCCAAATATGTGGGGTCTTGCAGGTTGTTCCAGTTAGGAGGAGAAATTGGGAAGAAGAGTCAGGTTTTTCTTTTGAGGTAATTTTGTTTCTTTGATAAGAATGTGCCAAGTCTTGTTCCCCTGACCACAGGAGGACTCAAACAATGGTACAGGAGAGAGAGTCCTTGCTCAGATGTCCACACCGGCACCCCAATCCAATGCCTCTCTCTAGGCTTCTCCCATGGCCGCACACCAGGCTTCCAGACGGTGGCTGTTTGGCTTTCTTTCTCCTTCTGTCTTTCTGTGTCTCTCCCCTTATGCTGTGTCTCTCTCCCACACACAGAGAGAAAACAGTTCCACCAATCCACGCCCTCACCACTGCATATGAAACCCCTGAGGCCACAGGATTCCCCTTCTGTTCTGGCTTTTCCATGTGCCTGTGTTTGGTGCTAATGCTTCAGCCACTTCTTTACAATGGCTTCTTCACATTTCTGTAAGGCAAAGGCAACGTTTACATCTGACCCATAACTAGGGTAACCCAACCCGTAACAACAACAGGAGATCATATATACGTTGCTGGGTGGGTGAACCATGGTGGATGTGATTTAAGAAACTTGCAGTTGCAGGAGAAATGCTCACATGTACAGTTCCTTACAATGCTCCCAGCAGCTGGGATTCCTGGACTTCATCCAGAGAGAGAGCAAGCATGTGTCACACGCAGGGAGAGAGAGAGGTGGGTGGGGGGAAGACAGGCAGAGCCAGCTAAATCTAAAGCAGTGCTTCCTTTCCCTATGCCCAATCTGTAAAACTTTATTAAGTCACGGAGGTGCCATATATCCCATGTCACCTAAGCTGTTGTCGTGACAACAGTCAACCGACAGTGAAAAATAATCCACAGGGCAGGTGGAGGCCGTGGATTTTTTACGCCTTGGCTCTGGGAATATGAGCTGCTTGTATCAGACCTTTGCAAAGGAGATGGGGGGGGGAAAGAACAGCCTACCAGCATCTCTATAAATTATGCACGGGCTCTGCAAGCAAGCGGCGTGCGCCTGGGAAGACGTAGTGCTTAAGAATTCACTCTGCAGAAACACATGCATAATGCGACTGCCTCTGCCACGAGCACAATGGGGAGAGCGTTCGCGCTGGGTCCTGACAACATCACAACAAGAAGCTCTCCTGTGCTCCATGCCCCCTCCCACCAGCTCTGCATCAAACGGGTTTCCCAGAACTGCAGAGTCAAGCGCTGAGAGACCTGGTACAAGCCTCAGAGACTCATCAGAGAGCCCTGGTAGAATCCTGGACCAAGCTGCAGGTAAATGGCTTGGCATTAACTTGCCCATTCATGGCTTGCTGCATGACAGGATCTGGGATGAGTGCTGACTGCCTGGAATCCAGAGACCGCATCCTTAGGGGTAAGGACATGGCCTAGCAGCACATGAATCCTGCACTGGGCAAATCCCTTCCTCTCTCCATACTTCAGTTCCCCATCTGTAAAATGGTCATAATGATACTTACCCAGCTCCTAAGGGGTGAGTGAGGAGTAATCTCTCAGTGGTACAGAGCGATCAGCTCTGGCCGTGCAAACAGGAATTGTGGTGGGGCCGGTCTCTGGCCTGTGTGATACAGGAGGTCAGACTAGATGATCACAGGGGCCCCTTCTGGCCTTGGACTCTCTGAACCTTGCTCCCTGCAGAACTTGGGTGGGGACTGTACTTATTAATCATCCTCTCTGCTTTCTGTAGCATGTTTCACCCAGAGATCTCAAAGCACTTTGTTGACAGTCTAGTGCCCTCGTATGGCCCCACTACTGTAGTGTCTGAGCACCTCACAGTCTTTGCTGTATTTTCCCTCACACACCCTTTGGGCAGTAGTGCAGAGCTATTACGCCCATTTTACGGACAGAGGCAAAGTCATTTGTGCAAGGTCACACAGGAAGTCTGTGGCAGAGCAGAGCAGTCTCCTAAATCCTAAGCTAGTGTCCTAACCACTGGGCCACTCTGCGGAAGCATGGAGCCGAGATTGATCCAAGTGGACAGTCTCAGACACAAGCATGCTTGAGCACAAGCAAGAAAGGTATAAACGCTTTGAAATGGCAGCAGGAGGCCACATTTTAAAACACTCCAAAACCCCCAGAATATCCTGAGAGAAGAAGAGTTGATTTTGCTGCTTTGATTTCCATTTGTCTGGGGGATAAATTCCAGCTGGGCCCTCATTAGGGGTTACTGAGTCTGCACACTCAATTTGTTTGGGTTTTTTAACATTCTGCCCATCAGCTGGGCTGGCTCATTACTAATTCAGGGGCTGTTCTGTTCCAAAGGCAGCGGGCTCCGCACTCTCACAAGAAAGCAGCGCAGCACTCGCACACCACGTGCACGCCCCGCCCTGGCTCTGTTATGCTTTGACATTAGAGCAGCAAGACTAGATGATTGAACCTAATCCTCCCAGGCCCATCTGCAGCATTTCTACTAGGGCTGTCAAGCGATTAAAAAAATTAAACACGATTAATTGTGTGATTAAAAAAATTATTTGCGATTAATCACCCTGTTAAACAATAATAGAATACCATTTATTTAAATATTTTGGATGTTTTCTACATTTTCAAATACATTGATTTCAATTACAATACAGAATACAAAGTGTACAGTGCTCACTTTATATTTATTACAAGTATTTGCACTGTAAAAAAACAAAAGAAATAGTATTTTTCAATTCACCTAATACAAGTACTGTAGTGCAATCTCTTTATCATGAAAGTTGAACTTACAAATGTAGAATTATGTACAAAAAAACCTGCATTCAAAAATAAAACAATGTAAAATTTTAGAGCCTGCAAGTCCACTCAGTCCTACTTCTTGTTCAGCCAATCACTCAAACAAGTTTGTTTACATTTGCAGGAGATACTGCTGCCTGTTCTTGTTTACAATGTCACCTGAACTTGAGAACAGGCATTCTTATGGCACTGTTGTAGCCGGCATCACAAGATATTTACGTGCCAGATGTGCTGAAGATTCACATGTCCCTTCATGCTTCAACCTCCATTGCAGAGGACATGCATCCATGCTGATGGCAGGTTCTGCTCGATAACAATCCAAAGCAGGGCGGACCGACGCATGTTCATTTTCATTATCTGAGTCAGATGCCACCAGCAGAAGGTTGATTTTCTTTTTTGGTGGTGCGGGTTCTGTAGTTTCCGCATCGGAGTGTTGCTCTTTTAAGGCTTCTTAAAGCATGCTCTGCACCTTGTCCCTCTCAGATTTTGGAAGGCACTTCAGGTTCTTAAACCTTGGATCGAGTATTGTAGCTATCTTTAGAAATCTCACATTGGTACTGTGACAAGATGGCCGATGTAGTATGGTGGGTCCTGTGCTTTTCTTGGTGGGGGGGGGCTAAGATGCCACCCCTTGCCCCTGCTCTTGGGGCACCGAGGACCCCACTAGTGGCCCAGGGAGATGGTTAAGGAGGGAAGCAGGGGAGGGGTCTGGGTTTGCTCCTCACTCTGAGTCCCAGCCCCTCTCAACCCTTACCCTCTTTCCCCTTGGGTGGGGTACCTTCAGTCCTTAGATGCTGGGGCAGGGTCTTCCTTACTCCGGTTTTCTGATCTTCCAAGTGTCACAGCACATCTCCAAGCTCCAGTCCTCTCTCCTTCCTCCTTCCCCTCTGACTGCCTGAAGCAGGGGGTTTTATTAGGTTGCTAACAGGGCCTTAATTGACTACAGGTGCTCCAATTAACCTGTAGCAACCCTCCCTAGTCTTCAGGGAACCACGCCTTAATTAGTCTAGGGCTTATATACTTCCCCTCTATCACTCTCCCACTGCTCCCTGGCCCTCCTGTACCTTCTTTGTGTTTTGTCAAATCTGCAGTGAAAGTGTTCTTAAAATGAACAACATGTGCTGAGTCATCATCCGAGACTGTTATAACATGAAATATATGGCAGAATGCAGGTAATATAGAGCCAGGGACATACTCCCCTCAAGGAGTTCAGTCACAAATTTAATTAACGCATTCTTTTTTTAACGAGCGTCATCAGCATGGAAGCATGTCCTCTGGAATGGTGGCCGAAGCATGAAGGGGCATATGAATGTTTAGCATATCTGGCACGTAAATACTTTGCAATGCCAGCTACAAAAGTGACAGCAAATGTCTGTTCTCACTTTCTGGTGACATTGTAAATAAGAAGAGAGCAGCATTATCTCCCATAAATGTAAACAAACTTGTTTGTCTGAGCGATTGGCTGAACAAGAAGTAGGACTGAGTGGACCTGTAGGTGCTAAAGTTTTACATTGTTTTGTTTTTGAGTGCAGTCATGTAAAAAAAAATCTACATTTGTAAGTTGCACTTTCATGACAAAGAGATTGCATTACAGTACTTGTATGAGGTGAATTGAAAAATACTATTTCTTTTGTTTATCATTTTTACAGTGCAAATATTTGTAATCAAAAATAATATACACTTTGATTTCAGTTACAATACAGAATACAATATATATGAAAATGTAGAAAAACATCCAAAATATTTAATACATTTGAATTGGTATTCTATTATTGAATAGTGTAATTAAAACTGTGCATAATTGCAATTAATTTTTTTTTCGTTATCACGTGAGTTAACTGTGACAGCCCTAATTTCCTCTGCTCCCTTCTCTCTGTAGGAGAGGGGAGGAGGTGAGCAGCCCTCAGTGGTGAAAGAACAGGTTAAGGACTATTTAGAAAAGCTGGACATGCACAAGTCCATGGGTCCAGATCTAATGCATCTGAGGATGCTGAGGGAGTTGGCTGATGTGATTGCAGAGCCATTGGCCATTATCTTTGAAAATTCGTGGTGATTGGGGGAGGTCACAGATGATTGGAAAAAGGCAAATATAGTGCCCATATTTAAAAAAGGGAAGAAAGAGAACCCGGGGNATTGAATAGTGTAATTAAAACTGCGCATAATTGCAATTAATTTTTTTTTCGTTATCACGTGAGTTAACTGTGACAGCCCTAATTTCCTCTGCTCCCTTCTCTCTGTAGGAGAGGGGAGGAGGTGAGCAGCCCTCAGTGGTGAAAGAACAGGTTAAGGACTATTTAGAAAAGCTGGACATGAACAAGTCCATGGGTCCAGATCTAATGCATCTGAGGATGCTGAGGGAGTTGGCTGATGTGATTGCAGAGCCATTGGCCATTATCTTTGAAAATTCGTGGTGATTGGGGGAGGTCACAGATGATTGGAAAAAGGCAAATATAGTGCCCATATTTAAAAAAGGGAAGAAAGAGAACCCGGGGAACTACAGCCTCACTTCAGTCCCCAGCAAAATCATGGAGCAGGTCCTCAAGGAATCCATTTAGAAGCACTTGGAAGAGAGGAAGGTGATCAAGAACAGTCAACATGGATTCACCAAGGGCAAGTCACGCCTGACCAACCCGATTGCCTTCTATGAGGAGATAACTGTCTCTGTGGATATGGGGAAAGCAGTGGACGTGATATATCTTGACTTTAGCAAAGCTTTTGATACGGTCTCCCACAGTATTCTTGCCAGCAAGTTAAAAAAGTATGGATTGGATGAATGGACTATAGGGTGGATAGAAAGTTGGCTAGATTGTCGGGCTCAATGGGTGATCAATGGCTTGATGTCTAGTTGGCAGCCAGTATCAAGCGGAGTGCCCCAGGGGTCAGTCCTGGGGCCAGTTTTGTTCAACATCTTTATTAATGATCTGGATGATGGGATTAATTGCACCCTCAGCAAGTTGGCAGATGACACTAAGCTGGAGGGAGAGGTAGATATGCTGGAGGGTAGGGATAGGGTCCAGAGTGACCTAGACAAATTGGAGGATTGGGCCAAAAGAAACCTGATGAGGTTTAACAAGGACAAGTGCAGAGTCCTGCACTTAGGAAGGAAGAATCCCATGCACCGCTACAGGCTGGGGACTGACTGGCTAAGCAGCAGTTCTGCAGAAAAGGACCTGGGGATTACAGTGGACGAGAAACTGGATATGAGTCAGCTGTGTGCCCGTGTTGCCAAGAAGGCTAATGGCATATTGGGCTGTATTAGTAGGAGTATTGCCAGCAGATCGAGAGAAGTGATTATTCCCTTCTATTCAGCACTGGTGCGGCCACACCTGGAGTATTGTGTCCAGTTTTGGTCCCCCCGCTACAGAAGGGATGTGGACAAATTGGAGAGAGTCCAGAGGAGGGCAACAAAAATTATCAGGGGCTGGGGCACATGACTTACGAGGAGAGGCTGAGGGAACCAGGGTTATTTAGTCTGCAGAAGAGAAGAGTGAGGGGGGATTTGATAGCAGCCTTCAACTACCTGAAGGGGGGTTCCAAAGAGGATGGAGCTTGGCTGTTCTCAGTGGTGGCAGATGACAGAACAAGGAGCAATGGTCTCAAGTTTCAGTGGGGGAGGTCTAGTTTGGATATTAGGAAACACTATTTCACTAGGAGGGTGGTGAAGCACTGGAATAGGTTCCCTAGGGAGGTGATGGAATCTCCTTCCTTAGAGGTTTTTAAGGCCTGGCTTGACAAAGCCCTGGCTGGGATGATTTAGTTGGGAATTGGTCCTGCTTTGAGCAGGGGGGTGGACTAGATGACCTCCTGAGGTCCCTTCCAGCCCTGAGATTCTATGATTCTATGATTCAATGTAGCACTTCCATGCTGTGTGCATTGCACTGCTGGCGGCACAGAGGAAAGGGGACATCAAAGTCAGTCAGCGCTGACACCCAGCTCAGTGGGAGCAAGCAGAGATGCTCCGACACTGCTTCAGAGCAGCGCGCAGAGTGCTGCAGTTAACAGGCGGCTTAAACTCCTAGCGCTGGGGTGTCTCATAGCTGATAATGTGTTTCCTTTGTAGGACTCGTCCTCTTGTGGCTTGATACCTCTGGATTCATGAGAATCATGGAATTGTAGAACCACAGGTCAGAAGGGAGTGCAAGGATCATCTAGTCTAACCCCCTACCAAGATGCAGGAGTTGTTGTGTCTAAACCACCCAAGACAGATGGTATCCAGCCTCCTTTTGAAAACCTCTAGGGAAGGAGCTTCCATGACCTCCCTGGGCGTCTGTTCCGTTGGCCAGCTGTTTTCACAGGTAGGGAGTTTTTCCTGAGATTTAATCTAAATCTGCTCTGTAGTTTGAATCCATGGCCGCTTGTCCTGCTCCCTGTGGCAAGAGAGAACAATTTTGAGCACAAACAAGAGGACAAGAAGGGGAGATACTGAGCCAGATTCTCCCTCACTCCGCAGCTCCTGCAGTCACAGGCACCAGTGCAAGGTGGATGTAAAATGTTATTCAGCCTGATGAGAGCATGAGAGCACTGGATGGGACCTAGGAGACCAAGGTGCAACTCCTGGCTCAGCCACTGCCTGATAGTGCCCATTTCCCCTCCCACTCATTGTTTGTCTAGTCCAGGGGTAGGCAACCTATGGCACGTGTGCCNAATGTAGCACTTCCATGCTGTGTGCATTGCACTGCTGGCGGCACAGAGGAAAGGGGACATCAAAGTCAGTCAGCGCTGACACCCAGCTCAGTGGGAGCAAGCAGAGATGCTCCGACACTGCTTCAGAGCAGCGCGCAGAGTGCTGCAGTTAACAGGCGGCTTAAACTCCTAGCGCTGGGGTGTCTCATAGCTGATAATGTGTTTCCTTTGTAGGACTCGTCCTCTTGTGGCTTGATACCTCTGGATTCATGAGAATCATGGAATTGTAGAACCACAGGTCAGAAGGGAGTGCAAGGATCATCTAGTCTAACCCCCTACCAAGATGCAGGAGTTGTTGTGTCTAAACCACCCAAGACAGATGGTATCCAGCCTCCTTTTGAAAACCTCTAGGGAAGGAGCTTCCATGACCTCCCTGGGCGTCTGTTCCGTTGGCCAGCTGTTTTCACAGGTAGGGAGTTTTTCCTGAGATTTAATCTAAATCTGCTCTGTAGTTTGAATCCATGGCCGCTTGTCCTGCTCCCTGTGGCAAGAGAGAACAATTTTGAGCACAAACAAGAGGACAAGAAGGGGAGATACTGAGCCAGATTCTCCCTCACTCCGCAGCTCCTGCAGTCACAGGCACCAGTGCAAGGTGGATGTAAAATGTTATTCAGCCTGATGAGAGCATGAGAGCACTGGATGGGACCTAGGAGACCAAGGTGCAACTCCTGGCTCAGCCACTGCCTGATAGTGCCCATTTCCCCTCCCACTCATTGTTTGTCTAGTCCAGGGGTAGGCAACCTATGGCACGTGTGCCAAAGGCGGCACGCGAGCTGATTTTCAGTGGCACTCATACTGCCACCGATCCGGGGGGCTCTGCATTTTAATTTAATTTTAAATGAAACTTCTTAGACATTTTAAAACCCTTATTTACTTTACATACAACAATAGTTTAGTTATATATTATAGCAGTGGTCCCCAACCTTTTTCGTCTGGCGGGCGCCAAAAAAACCACAAAAACTCGAGCGCTGCTGGCGGAGCAAAAAAAACACAAAAAAACCCGAGGGCTGCGCGGGCGCACTTAGACCCCCCCAGTGGGCGCAATGGCGCCCGCGGGTACCGCGTTGGGGACCCCTGTATTATAGACTTATAGAAAGAGACCTTCTAAAAACATTAAAATGTATTACTGGCACGCGAAACCTTAAATCAGAGTGAATAAATGAAGACTCGGCCCCCCACTTCTGAAAGGTTGCTGACCCCTAGTCTAGTTGTTTAAGAGTCTAAGCCATTCAGGGAAGGGTCTCGCTTAGCAAGGGTCTCTACGGTGTCCAGCACAACGCAGCCTTCATCTTGTTTGGGGTCCATCATAGCGCAAGGCTGTCCTGCCGCACCCCCTGCGCACTGTGTGGTGCGGCCTCAATTTCCCCTCACCAGGGTTTTCTGTCTCTTTGGACCCAAGGATTCACATGGCTCAGCCCTTTGGCTAAGTCCCATCTAGTTCAGACCTGCTTCTGCGGTGACAAAAGACCCAAACAAACAAAAGGTTTTTCCGCCCTGCTTGGGCTCCTCTCAGCCCACCCCTGGGCTCCATTCCCGGTCCCTGCTGGACCAGAGCCCTGACTCCCAGGAGCCTTCCCTGGAATCCTTCCAGCCCTCCACAGGAGCCCAGCTTTCTCCCCGGGGTTCCTCCCCCCAGCTGAGTTTTCTTGCCCCTTTGATAAGCCCCGGAATTTCAGGCTGTCACCTGACCCCCAGCAGTCCAGCCCCGTTAGGCTTGGAGGCAGCTAATTATGGCACAGGTGAGGCTGACTGCCCATGGCTGGCTAATGCCAGGCCTCCTGGCCCTTAAAGGGACAGGCCACCCTGTTACATAGCAGCTCGGTACTACTGTAATATAAATACAATTAGGAATTGACACTCTCTTTGCACGGCTGCTGATGAGGATGATGACACAAGGTGCTGGGTGATAGGGAATCAGGCCCTAGCTCTGCCACTGGCTTGCTGGATGACCTTGGCCAAGTCACTTCACCACTCTGTGCCTCAGTTTCCCCACCGGTAAGAAGGGGTTGATCGTTCTGAGCTGTTTCCCCAGAGTATTGACCAGTTAATGTTTGTCACAAGGTTTGTCATTAGTTTAATGCCAGCGTCCAGGATGCAAACTCGGCTTGGCCTCTGAACCACAGTGTCATGGCCAACAGCTCTGTGTGCAAGGACCTCCTGGCCTCACTAGCCTGGCCAACGCTTATCTCAGGAGCCTCTTGCCATGGCTGAGCCCATCACTGCCAGGCAGAGCCATGCAGGCAGGCGCACCTCTGCCCCGCGTCAGACAGGAGGCTGCTCTACACTCGCATGGACTGACTTCTCCTGGTCTTAGTGGGGCCGGGCGTGTCCACACACAAACCCCCAGTTGTTGGCTACTCCCCGTCTCCGAGCAGTGCTGGCAGAGCCACACTCATCCTGGGGCTGTACGGCACTGCTGCAGTTTGCTCTGGGCACCTCCTCCCATTTCACTGCTGGCTGACGCAGTGGCTGCTGGGGCTTCTCAAAAGGGCTTTGTCTGGGATTCTCCTGGGGGTTCAGAAGCTGAGGTCAAATTCCCATAGTGCCCTGAGAACCCCCGGGGCTGGTGCCATTTCCCTAGGGGTGGCCAGGGGAGCACTCCACTCGTGCTCTTTGCTTGCCGAGAGGTTGGTCCAGGAGCTCTGGTGTAGTGGAGCCAGAGCCCAAGTCCAGCTACAATGGTCATGGCTGGAGCAGCTGGCCACATGCAGGTCTCGAGGGGGCTGACCATGACCACGGGCTTCTTCTTACTCTGTTTACCCTGCAGATTTGGTGTGACTTTTGGAACCCACCCCACCCCCTTGTCCTCCATTTGGAGTCCAACCAGCCCCTTTGTATGGCATGTCCACCCAACAACAGCCACAATGCAGTGGGGCTGCCAAGGGGGAATGCCAGGGGAGCCAAGCCAGACGGGTCAGAGAACAGCTGGTGGCGCTGTGTGAGAAGTGAACCCTGCTACCCTCATCAGAAGCTGCATCTGCCCTAATGGTGGCGTTCATCAGAACCTGGAAAAACCTTCCCCAGGGTCTAAGCCTCCAAAACCAGCCCCCATCATACGTCACAAAAAATTGCAAACCTGGGCTTGAGGGTCCATCATCCCCCCCAGTTCCTCCTCCTCAATTCTTACAGCCACTGTCATCTCTGCTGCTGAGTCTAGATTCTGGGGCCCTGCAGAGAGAACCTGGCAACACCTCCAGCATCTCACAGACTGAGGCTTGGCCCGTTCATGTGCCAGTGTTTTCCTGCTCAGCCCTCACCACTGTGCTGCAAGGCACCTCAATGCCTTCCAGGCACCTCAAGCTAGATGAGTTCCAAGGGTTTGGTCCAGCTCCTTATGCAATGGACAAGTTTTCTGCCCTGACCCAGGCCTGCTGGTATCGTCCCAGGTCACGCCTCTGCTTGCTGCTCTGAGGGATGCCCATCCAGACAGCCGGGCATACACCACTGTGTTCTGAGTGACTGAGCGCAGCTGGCTCTGCGTCTCGTCAACTCTCCAGAAGGCTGCCAGTGCTTGCATGAGGGCGTCAAGCCAGCTGGCAGCAAGCTCCTAGAATGACATCCTCTGAGACACGTTAAGGCAAGCAGCAGACTGAAGACAGAGAAGCTGCTGAAGAAGTTGAAAATACACCAGAGCTCTATGGCATGTGGACAGCCACTTTTACAGGGATGCAGCTTCTGGCCAACTTGACACCTGTGCAGTGGAGTCCAGCGTGTAGACCAGACAGGCCAAATACACAGCATCTGGTGCACTGTAGGATGGTAATGGGAGGACTATGATGCTAGTGACTCTTGTCCTCACTTGCCACTGCACTGGTGAAGACCGGCACAGCAGAGTCTTCTCCAAATGGTGGGGTGAGCCCCTTGCACTGTTGGGAGTGAGGTTGCATGTGGATGCAAGGTGTGTTATAGGCGTGCCCAGGGTAAGCAATGGCCAGCATACTTGTCACAGGGCATGCTGACCCTTTAAGAGAGATGGGGCTCAGCCTCACATGTGCCAGGTGCAGCCCACCTCCCAGAGAATGAGTCCAGGGGTCACGTGATGGCAGCATGTGACTCACAACCAGGCCTGCTGGGGACTAGAAGGGTGGCCTGTGATCAGTCAGCAAGATCTGCTCTGCCTGGTTCCTAGGCACAGAGTCTGGGGAACGCAGCCTGCAGGAAGCAGGAGCCAGCTGGGGAGGCAGGAGTGCGTGGAGGCTGGATGGGAGTTTTTGTGTTTCCTTTGGGTCTCTGTGCTAATACACCAGCCCCTGGTGTTTAAAGGGATCTGAAAAAAATGGGGTTGGAGGGCTCTATCGCTTTCCACAGAAATTAAAGTGACATCACATTTGTCTGCCCAGCCCCATCAATTCTGCTCCTCCTGAAGCTCCTGGGTTCTTTGCCCCCATCTCCTAGGCCTGGGGGGGCTGCAGCAGGGTCCCTCCCCCCTTCCCAGGCCTGGTGTTGTAGGCAGGAGGGGGGAGGTGCAGTGGAGCTGTCCCTTTGCTAGGGGCTCTTTCTGCTTCTCCTTCCCCCCCGCACCCCGAGAACAATGTCAGTTCTTGAGGGGTGGGGCACAGAGCACTTCCTGCAGCAATCTGATTGGCTGCTGTACCACAGGAGGTGGGGCAGCGGGGAAAGCCACTCTGGCACATAGATACCTCGCAATGCCGGCTACAAAAGTCCCAAGCAAATGCCTGTTCTCACTTTCTGGTGACATTGTAAATGAGAAGTGGGCAGCATTATCTCCCATAAATGTAAATAAACTTGTTTATCTTAGCAATTGGCTGAATGAGAAGTAGGACTGAGTGGACTTGTAGGCTCTAAAGTTTTGCATTGTTTTCTTTTTGAGTGCAGTTATGTAACAAAAAATTCTACATTTGTAAGTTGCACTTTCACGATAAAGAGATTGCACTACAGTACTTGTATCGGGTGAACTGAAAAATACTATTTCTTTTGTCATTTTTACAGTGCAAATATTTGTAATAAAAAATAATAATATAAAGTGAGCACTGTACACTTTGTATTCTGTGTTGTAATTGAAATCAATATATTTGAAAATGTAGAAAAACATCCAAAAATATTTAATACATTTAATTGGTATTCTTTTGTTTAACGGTGTGATTAAAACTGCAATTAATCACGATTAATTTTTTTGAGTTAATCGCGTGAGTTAACTGCGATTAATTGAGAGCCCTAGTTTACATTTAACACTGTACTGTACTTGCTGCTGCTTCTTCTTTTTTCTCTCTCCTGATTATGTAATTCCGGTTCCAAATGAGGTGTGCGGTTGACCGGTCAGCTCGTAACTCTGGTGTGAGTAACTCTGAGGTTCTACTGTAATGTTAAGGGCTCTGTTAGCAGGTGATCAAGCGTACTTGTGCATGTGTCTATTTTTGTCTGGATTGGGAACAAATTGTAACTCAAAGAGGGAGCTCAGCTCAAAAAGGTTAAAATCCTGCTGGTCTAGTGCTAGAGCTGCTGATTGCTAAAGGAAATCCCACTGGGCTGCACCTCTCCTGCCACTCAGACTTACTCTCCATTGCAAGCCTGACACGCACCCTTGCCCTAAAAGCCTTTTCCACTTCAAATTCTGCACGTGTGGCCCACATGGAAGGGGAATTCAGACAAGCCCTTAAGAAAACATCCAGAAACAGGCTTGAAAGGGCCAAAGAAGGGAAGAGGAGGAGGTTCTGGCATCACTATGGTGCAGAGTTAAGGCTGTTTGCGTTCCTGGGCCCACTCTGGGTTTCTGATATATATATAGTCAGGTGGTCTGACTAGATCAGTGGTTCTCAACCTGCCATCCGTGGGCCACTTGCAGCCTAATCAGCATACAGCTGCGGCCCATGTGACATCCTCAGAGCCATACAGGTAGTACTGGATGCAGACCACATAACACATTGTGGGCCACAATGGTAGATAGGCTGAGAACCAATGGACTAGATTATCACAATGGTCCCTTCTGCCCTTAAACTCTTTAAATCTGTGAAAGACCCGGATTGGTTTCAAAGCTATCCAGAGGGGATGGATGTTAACAGGAACTAGACCCAGCCTCCATGCCTGTCAGACACCTGGCAGCAGGTTGTCATGCTGCTATCTCTATACAAGAGAGTTCTGAGCAAGAGCCGGGGAGAAGGGAAGAGAAAGCAATTTTCTCTCCAGCGTGCAATTTCTCTGCCACTTGCAGCCACTCGCCTGGCCTCTCTGGGAGCGGGAAGGAAAGTCCCCTCAGGCTCAGCAAACCTGAGGTGTGGAGCCCCTTCCTGTGGCCAGCATAAGTTCAGCGGTGGCTCGGAGACACCAGGCTGCCCCGCACAGCGCAGCGACGGGAATGTTCTGTCTTCACTTGAGGCAGCAGCTTAGCCACACGGGCTGAGCCTGGAGACCTATGTGTACGACGGGGCTGGAATCCTGCTGCCGCAGCGCTAACTACAGAGACGCTCTCCCCAAACACGCTGCAGGAACAGGGCTCATCCCCCTCTGGTTAAGCTGCTAGCGGGCAACCAGATCAAACATGATGAGCTAGTACATGTGCTCCATAGACACATCTCCCTGCATCTCAGTCCTGTGCTCACATCAGCAGGCCAATCTATCTTAGTGCCGCTCTGATCCCCCATCACTGCACCACCTGCCGATGTCACGGTCTTTAATCTTTAGCCCCACAAGACCCCTGTGAGGTAGGACAGTGCTATTGTCTTCATTGCATAGAGAGGGAACTGAGGCCCCTTCCTCACATCCTCAAAGGCATTTAGGCAACTAAGTCCCATTGAAACCAAGGGGAGTTAGGCACTTAAATGCCTTTAAGGATCTGAGCCAGAGACTTAAGCCCAAATTTTTACCACTACTCAGGTGTCGCTGAGCTCAGTGTCACAATGCCTAACTGATTTAGGAGCCAGAATCTCATTTTTCCAAAGGGATTTAAGCACCTAAGAATCTTGGTGGGGTTTAGATGCCTAAGTGCCTAAATTCATTTTGAAAATGAGAGTTGGGCTCCTAAAGCAGGTAGGGGTTGATATGCTGAGCGCAGTTAAATATCAGGGCCTAAGGAGCCTGCAGTGGAGTAGGAAATTGAACCCAGGTCAGCCAAGGTCTCAGATACTGCCCTAACCACTTGGCCATCCTCCCTCTCCTGCTCAGCGGCTGGTAGCAGACTTAGGCAACAGAAGCTAGAAGAGTTTCCCCACACTGAGCTTTTCCTCCCCTCCCATTTTAATCCTCCTTTCTCTCTCAATTATCCACCCACTCCCCATGCTGCCCTTTCCAGAGGACTCTCTGGAGGCAGGGGCGGCTCTATGTATTTTGCCGCCCCAAGCACAGCAGTCAGGCGGCCTTCGGCGGCGTGCCTGTGGGCGGTCCGCGGTCACGCAGATTTGGTGGTGTTTCTGCAGGTGATCTGCCGGTCCCGCGGCTTTGGCGTACCCGCCGCCGAATTACCGCCGAAACCGCGGGACCGGCAGAAATGCCATCGAAGGCCACCTGACTGCCGCCCTCACAGCGACCGGCAGGCTGCCCCAGTGGCTTGCCGCCCCACTTGCTGCACTGGNGGTGTTTCTGCGGGTGATCTGCCGGTCCCGCGGCTTTGGCGTACCCGCCGCCGAATTACCGCCGAAACCGCGGGACCGGCAGAAATGCCATCGAAGGCCACCTGACTGCCGCCCTCACAGCGACCGGCAGGCTGCCCCAGTGGCTTGCCGCCCCACTTGCTGCACTGGTGCCTGGAGCTGCCCCTGTCTGGAGGAACGTGATCATTCCCCTCTATTCGGCATTGGTGAGGCCTCACCTGGAGTACTGTGTCCAGTTTTGGGCCCCACACTACAAGAAGGATGTGGAAAAATTGGAAAGAGTCCAGTGGAGGGCAACAAAAATGATTATAGGGCTGGAGCACATGACTTATGAGGAGAGGCTGAGGGAACTGGGATTATTTAGTCTGCAGAAGAGAAGAATGAGGGGGGATTTGATAGCTGCTTTCAACTACCTGAAAGGGGGTTCCAAAGAGGATGGATCTAGACTGTTCTCAGTGGTACCAGATGACAGAACAAGGAGCAATGGTCTCAAGTTGCAGTGGGGGAGGTCTAGGTTGGATATTAGGAAACACTATTTCACTAGGAGGGTGGTGAAGCACTGGAATGGGTACCTAGGGAGGTGGTGGAATCTCCTTCCTTAGAGGTTTTTAAGGTCAGGCTTGACAAAGCCCTGGCTGGGATGATTTAGTTGGTGTTGGTCCTGCTTTGAGCAGGGGGTTGGACTAGATGACCTCCTGAGGTCCCTTCCAACCCTGATATTCTCTGATGCTCTCTCTCTCGCTCTCTTTGAGTTGGTGTCAAACTCCCCAGTGCATGGTGAGCTGGTTCCCAAGGAAGCCAAATGACTTCCTGCCCCTCTAGATAATCTGGTTGGGGTGTAAGCGTGAATGAGGGCATGACAGCTGTGTTGTGTGGTCATCGGCTTCTTCTACAACTGCTCAGGCCAGGATTTAGGGAGACCCTTCGTGGTGCTATGAGGCAGCACTGCCTGTGAGATGGTGGCTAGAGAGCCAGAGAGACCCAGGCTCTGTGTGAACCCCACAGCCTCAGGAAAGAATCCCCAAGGGAATGGATGGGGCCTTACGGAGGAACCTGAATAGAAGCACACTGTGAGCTTGGAAGAATGAGCCTGCTCCTATTTCCTTCTGCCCTTAGCTCTGTAGGATCTGAGCACCTTCCAGCCATGCATTAAGCAATGGGGAAGAGCAGCTGGCCTGTTGCAGTCTCTCTCTCAGCAGGGGAGGATGGGGTGTGCAGTGTAGTGCTTTGTTTTGGTAGGGGGTTGTAAACACGTACACGTTGCTCTGTGTGTTAGCGAAGGCAGGCTGGAGATGTGCTCCTTGCACTAGGAGCAGAAGGCACGTGTGGTGTGGGCTGGGCCTTCATTCCACAGTCTGGGACCAACCCCCAAGAAAGCTCTGGATCCGGCACACCTGAGCTTGACCCTTATGGTAGAGAGTCCTATGGTGCCAGGGGTTGCTGACCACAGTCCCCATTGTGGAGCTTTCATGGATCTCTTCAATATGCTGGGCCCAGGCCATAGAGCACCTCAAAGATCAGGCCTGAGACACTGACCTTATAGTTGACTCCCAAACTGTTGTGCAAAAAGAGGTGAGCAGCCTGCCTGGATGACAAAGGATCCCACAAATTCTCCCAGGGGCCAACCCAGGGAAACACAGAACAAAGGGAATCAGAAGCAGTGCTAACGCTGAGAGAGACTCCGCAGCCCTGGGAGGGAATGAGAGTAAGGCCATATTCTTTACCTATAGAAAAACAAGAAGGCTCAGCCAGAGCAAGAGGAGACTGGCAGACAGCCCTGCCCACTAGCCCCATGACACCAGCTGGGGCAAAGTAGCAGAGGAGGGAGGAGCTGGGATCAGTGACTAGCCTGCAGATCTCGCGGTCTCAAAATACCAGGCCAAGAGCTTCACAAGGGCCAGGAAAGGTTGAGGCATTGATAGGGAGGATGCGCACAGCAGAGTTACGTTACAGAGGGGCACAAACCAGCCTCTAACTGCCTGAGGGGAGGAAGAAATGTCCCCTGGGAGTCAGTTAGCCCACAACTGCCGGCTGTGGGGTTTCCTGCACCTTCCTCTGAAGCTGGCCTGTCGGTAGGGTAACCAGACAGCAAATGTGAAAAATCGGGACGGGGGTGGGGGGTAATAGGAACCTGTATAAGAAAAAGACCCAAAAATTGGGACTGTCCCTATAAAATCGGGACATCTGGTCACCCTGCCTGTCGGAGACAAGAGTCGAGTGGGTTGTTCCCTGCTATGGCAATTCTCAGGTTCCTAACGAACTAACCGGCTTCAGAGAGCACTAGACGTCATGGGCACTGAGTCAGTCTAATGGCTTCCCATGAGCATCCACCCGTTTGGGCAGCACTGAGCCCCTGGACATCACAGCATGAGCACAGCGCCCATCAAGACAGGAGTTGGCCAAGATTATGGCCCCAGCCACTGTTGTCCCTTCACCTGCATCTGCATCCTCCCCATGCAGCCAAACCTGTCATAGGCTCCTGCTGTGCTCAGCGTGGCCCGAACTGCTCTTCTCCCAGTGACCTGAGAGGCTGCTCCAGGGTGCTGCCAGCATGGAAAGACTGCTCCAGACTGAGCTCTCCGGGTTGCCAGCCATCTCTCTAGGGCTAGGCTGTAGCTTGACCTGACTGGCTCCATGAGAGAGCAGAGCCAAAGGGCCTGATCCACATCTTCCTGACAGTAGCTTTATCCTAGTGTAACTACAGCAGGGTTACTCCAGAGTCAGGGCCGGCTCCAGGCCCCAGCACTCCAAGCATGTGCTTGGGGCGGCTCTTTCCACGGGGCGGCACTCCGGCTCCTTATTTTTTTTTGCTTGGGGCGGAAAAAGCTGGGAGCCAGCCCTGAGGGGAGGGGAGCTGTGGCGGTGGGGGGCGCGGGGAGGGCTGCAGGAAGTAACCCTGGGGCGGGCAGAGGAACCGCCCCCATCGCCGCAGCTCACCTCTGCTCCGCCTGGTCCTCTGAGTGCGCCGCCACCGCTCCGCTTCTCCCCCCTCCCTCCCAGGCTTGCCGCACGAATCAGCTGTTTTGGGGCTGTTCCCCCCCCCCCCCGCAGCTCACCTCTGCCTCCTCCCCCGAGCGCGCCGCCACTCCGCTTCTCCCCCCTTCCTCCCAGGCAAGCCTGGGAGGGAGGGGTAGGAGGGGAAATGCAGCGCACCCAGGGGAGGAGGCGGCGCCGGGGATTTGAGGAAGGGGTTGGAATGGGGCGGGGAAGGGGGGGCACGGGAAAATTTTTTTGCTTGGGGCGGCAAAAATCTTGGAGCCGGCCCTGTCCAGTAGGGTGACCAGATGTCCCGATTTTATAGGGACAGTCCAGATATTTGGGGCTTTTTCTTACATAGGTGCCTATTACCCCCCACCCTCTGTCCTGATTTTTCACACTTGCTATCTGGTCACCCTACTGTCCAGAGTCCTGTTGTCTGCACCCTCGCAGCCATGCAGGCCTGGCTCCATCACAGCACTAATCTGTCACCTTCCTTCCCCAGCAAAGCAGCGGCTGGAAGGGCTGTAGCCACAGCACAGAGTGCATTACCTCTTTCCTGGCAGCGAGAGAGGGGAGGCCAGGTATGTTCAGGCTGCCAGTTCTCTGAGGCTTGGAGGGGAGACAGCAGGAGGTAACAGGAAGATGCCTGCCTCTCCACTGTGTGCACTGGCCAGGCCCCCTCCCCAGCAAAATGATCTCTTCTGTCCCTTGATCTCCCCTAAGTTCTGGAGGTTGCAGATACCAGCTGGGGTGGGCGTGGCCTGCAGAGGGCAGTTTTGTTCCATGCAGCTGCATCCTCATCCCTGGATGTCTGTCCAGCCCCTTTTCATTCCAGTCACCTAAAAGCCAGCAGGAATCAAGAGGCCTAAGCCCATCACCACAAGAAACAAGGTGACATCTTGCATGAAAGGGAGAGTGAATATAGGCACCATGGATGGGTCCAGCCTGCTGCCCTCCGCATGTGGACGGGGTGGGGTGAAGTGGCAATTTTAGGTCCCCTCCTCATCCATTTCCTCTCGGCTATCAGGTCAGAGCATGCTCCTGCTGGGATCAGGAAGTTGGGGGATTCTGTGTATGTGAGGCACTTGTAGACTGCTTAGCACAAACCCCATTCTCACCCCACAGCCAGACCAAGTGGGAGAACAGAGCCCCTCCAGCCATCTCCCAGCTGCTCACAGAATCCTAGAGCCAGAGGGTCAGAAGGGCCTGCAAGGGTCATCTAGTCTCACCCCTGCAAGATGCAGGAGTTGTGTCTCTAACCCTCCCAGGCAGATGGCTCCAGCCTCCTTTTGAAAACCTCCAGGGAAGGAGCTTCCACGACCTCCTTAGGCGTCGGTTCTGTTGTCATTTAGGGAGTTTTTACAGTTAGGAAGCTTTTCCCGAGATTTAATCTAAATCTGCTCTGCTGTATTTGAACCCATTGCCGCTTGTCCTGCCCACTGTGTCAAGAGAGGACAACTTTTCTCCATCTTTTTCATGGCAGCCTTTCAAGTATTTGAAAACCGCTGTCATGGCCCCCCTTAATCTCCTTTTCCAAACTGAACATACTCAGTTCCTTCCGCCTTTGCTCCTATGGCTGCATTCCAGCCCTTTGATCATCTTTGTCAATTGCCTCTGGATCCTTTCCAGTTTCTCTACATCCTTCCTATACATTGGTGACCAAAATTGGACACAGTACTGCAGCTGAGGCCTACCCAGTGCTGAGTAGAGCAGTGCTATCACCTCCTGTGACTTGCATGCTATGCCTCTGTTAATGCGACCTGAAATTGCATTTCCTTTTTTTGTAACAGCATCGCATTGCTGCCTGATGTTGAGGGTGTGATCCACCACAACTCCCAGATCCTGCTCAGCAGTGCTGCTGCCAAGCCAATTATCCCCCATGGCATTCTGTATTTGTGCATTTGGTTTTTCTTCCCTAGGTGTAGCACCTTACATTTGTCTTTGTTGAACTTCATTTTGTTCTCTACAGCCCAGTTCTCCAATTTATCAAGACCCCTCTGAATTTTAGCTCTAGCCTCCAAAGTGTTGGCAACCCCCTCTCCCCCCCCCCAGCTTTGTGTCATCTGCAAACTCGGTCAGTCTGCTCTCTAGTCCTACATCCATGGCATTAATGGAGATGTTAAACAACACCGGATCCAGAACAGATCCCTGTGGAATCCCACTTGAGACCTCCCTCCAATCCAACATCATTCCATTAATAGTTACTCTCTGTTTGTGGTTGTTTAACCAATTATGTATCCACTTAATGGTAGCTCCGCTGAGCCCGCATTTCTCCAGCTTACTTCTCAGAATGTCACGTGGGACTGAGTCAAAATCCTGGCTGAAGTCCAGGTATATTATGTCCATTGCATTCCCCCTATCCACCAAACCAGTTACCCTGTCAAAAAAGGAAATCTGATTTGGCATGATTTGTTCTTGGTAAATCCATGCTGGCTGCTAGTGAGCACCCCTTTATCCTCCAGGTATTCGCAAATTGAATGTTTTATACATTGCTCTAGTACAGCGGTTTTCAAACTTTTTTTCTGGGGACCCAGTTGAAGAAAATTGTTGATGTCCGCAACCCAACGGAGCTGGGGATGAGGGGTTTGGGGTGTGGGAGGGGCTCAGGCTGGGACAGGGGGTTGGGGTGCGGGAGGGGATCAGGGCTCTGGGCTGGGAGTGCAGGCTCTGGTGTGGGGTTGGGGATGAGGGGTTTGGGGTGCAGGAAGGGGTTCCAGGTTTGGGGGGGCTCAGGGCTGGGGCACAGGGTTGGGGCATGGAGTTACCTCCTGCAGCTCCCAGTCAGCGGTGCAGAGGCAGGCTTCCCGCCTGTCCTGGCACTGCGGACCGCGCTGCGCCCTGGAATCGGCCAGCAGCAGGTCTGGCTCCTAGGCGGAGACAAGCAAGCAGCTTCACGCAACTCTCGCCCGCAGGCACCGCCCCCTCCCCCCCCTTCCCATTGGCCGGGAGCTGATACTCGGGGTGGGGGCAGCGTACGGAGTCCTGTGGCCCCCCTGCCTAGAAGCCAGACCCACTGCTGAACGCTTCCGGGGCGCAGCGCAGTGTCGGAAGATGTAGGCACTAGCCTGCCTTAGCTGGGCAGCACCATCGACCGGACTTTTAACGTCACAGTCAGCGATGCTGACCAGAGCGACTCAGTGCCTGACATGCCGCGACCCAGTAGCATCACGACCCAAAGTTTGAAAAACGCTGCTCTAGTAGCTTCCCAGGTACCGAAGTCAGGCTGACTGGTCTATAGCTCCCTGGCTCCTTCTTCCCCCCTTTTTTAAAGATGGGCAGACGTGACTTGCAAAGACATTCTTTAAAAATTGGGGCATGTCAGCAAGAAAGAGGACAGATGGATATTTAGGTATTTGTCTACCTTTTATTTGATACTCAGAAAAAGTATATTTACCTGAAAAAATAAACCAGCATGTCTGTCCAACTGTTTTGAATATTAATAGACATGCCTGGGCTGTTAAATGTGTATATAGAGAGATTTCACTCCATTTAATAAAATCTTTAGACATGACGTAGCACCCTGTAACCCCCATATTCATCATTTGTGTATGGTTGTGATATTTCATATAAAGCATGCCATGTAAGATACCATATGATCTGCTGAAACTAATTGTTCTGACAAAATATGTATATCGTTAGTGTGTACGAAGTCATGAGATTTTGCTATATGGTTGTTATTGAAATATGTTGTGAGTTTGGGAGACACCCACTGCTAGTTCTCCAGTGACCCACACCCAAACTGGTGTTAAGTAAGCATCACGAGCCATCGATCAGCAGGGGAATTGTAAACAAGAGATTTACAGTTCTGCAAGCACCACACACTGGGGATTGCTCAACTCAGATTCAGCAAGGCCCACCAGGACATGCCTGGGCCAGTATCTTCCCTGGGACATGAATTAAGAGTATAAAATAAGGGACAATGGCATCATGAGACCACCTCTCCCCTCCCCCACCTACCTGGAAGGCAACAAGAATGCTTGGACGATAAAGACTTTGAACTAAGGAGATTAGCCCCAGGCTGAGAAGGAAATTCAGCCTGTGTATTAAGAACTATAACCTGCCTATAACATCCAGTGGGGTGAGAAAAACTGCTTGATTCAAATATTGCTTAGTCTGAAAGTTTAGGATTTAGAATGCGTTTACTATTTTTTTTAAGGTAACTATCTCTGACCTTTATGCCTACCACTTATAATCATTTAAAATCTATCTTTCTGTAGTTAATAAACTTAGTTTAATGCTTTATCCTTAACCGTGAGTTTGTCTAAAGCGCTCAAGGAATCTGCTCAGATTACAAAGGCTGGTGCATGTTCACTATCCTTTGACAAAGTGGTGAACTTATTAATGAGCTTGCATTGTTCAAGAGGTCTTGAGCAGTGTAAGATGGTACATTTCTGGGGTGCAAGGCTGTGGACTGGGGGGGATTTGCTGGTGTCTCCCTCTGTATAGTTCATGAGTGACTTGAAGAGCAAACATGCAATCTAGCTGGGTGTGGGGCTCCACTCCTGTTGTGCTGAGTGATCACTGCACCTGGAGGGGTTTGCTGCTTGTCACTAGCAAAGCATTGAGAGAGACAGCCCAGGCTGGAGAGTCAAGGGGGCACAGTTCCAGATTGTACCCCAGGGTCCTGTCACATAGTGATGCTCACTCTGTAAGACGGGAACTCACTGTTAAAACAGCAAGGCCTGATGACTATATTTCTGTATAATGTCCTTTTAAACAAAAGCTCACTGTTGTAATTATTGTTTTGTTTCTGATATTTACATGGCAAAGATTTGTAAACTTGTTAAAAATTCCTAAATAAATAGTAAAAAAAAAACCAAAAAAAAAAACCCACCTAAGGACTGTCCCTTTTTGGCTTCTTCATGATGACGAAAGAAAGCTTGAAAGATGGCAGTTTTGGGGGAGTTGCCTTGTGTTTTTTTACCTTAGAAAAAGGAAGAGTGGGAATATCAGGCCTGGGGTAGCTGGAGGTCTCTGGTTTCAATAGCTTAAATAAAAGGGAAAGTATGAGACAAGACAACAGTTGGCCGCAGACAGTCAGGAGTGCAAGGAAGCAACGAGACAATACTGGACAGACAGCGGGCTCAGCACACCAGCTGTCTAATCGTACTCAAGATTGTTGTGGGCATCGCAGCAAGTTGGCTCTTGTCTCCGTTCCACCAGTTCTCCTGGCACCATAGAGGCTTCCCGCCTAGACAGGATCTGAATTTTTATTGTAAAAAAGATTTATTTGGGGGGGGGGGGGGGGGGGGGGGGGGGGAATAAAACATCTCCAGCCATTTTTGTCCCAAAGAATTAAACAAGGGCAAAAGCCCAATTTTCCTCCCTTCACAGGTCACCATGGGAACTGGCTGCTGGAGTCCTGAAGAAACAAGACAGCTAAACAGCGAGAGAGGCAGGAACTAACACACTTTGCTCTCCCCAGCATATGGCTCTTAACAGTCCAGGCATTTCCAGTGCTGGAGAGCTCACTAGCCGAATGACTAGACTCTAGGCCCAACAGAGACTATTAAAAGACAAAAATCACTGTGAAAGAAGCACATGCTGCCTCATTAACGCCACTTTAACCACAGGTTTTTTGGCTTGACCATCATCAGGAATCTGCCTCTACTGCAGCCACACAACTGGGGCTTGCACAGACAGGTAGAGCTGGCACTGTGCCTCAAAGGCCACAGGACGGGGCTCATGCTAATCTCCATTAGCAAAGGCCTTGCACCCCCACCCCCACTAAAGGGCAGGAAAACCCTGCTGCCTTGTGGGAATGACCCTGCATGCAGTGCAGGGAATACACAGGCTGGGGTTCTGATAGGTTAGTCAATTTCAGCAGAGAGGACAACCTCGAGGTGATCAACTTGACCCCCGGGCGGCTGGAAAAGACCACAGTGGGGGAAATACCAGGTCCAGTAGGCCACACACCCAGACCAGCCACAACTGACTCAAGTGACTTTTATTCATTAAAAAAATATATATGAAGTAACACTGAACATTTCCTACAGCAACCAGACCCCCTCTCTTCTCCATGAGGCATAACTCCACACATCTACCCCTCCTTCTTGCATCTCACCCCCGTGCAGCTTTCATCCCCACTGGAGGTTGGGTAAGACTGGCCATCCTCCAGGGGGTGGAGCCTGAACGGATGGGGGAAGGTCCTGTATTGGAGGCCAGCCAGGGGGGTACTGAAAAACCAACATCTTCTCCGTCAAGGAACTGGGTGAGAGAAAGAAATAGCAGCATTAGGACAGATCCAGCCAGGTTGAGTCATGGTGGTGCTCCCTCTGCCCCTCTCCCCTCCACCCCGTTATCAGCCTAGTTTTTCAATAGCCACCAGACCTGCCCCCCACAAGAAATGAACCTCCAGAAGTATTAGGGGCCATAGGGCTGTCTGGGAAGTTGGTAGAAATCTGACACTTGGGAGACTTGAGCCAGACAGCAGCAGCTGGTGAACAAAATAAGCAGAGGAGCCGCAGGTAGCAAATTACAACAAATCCCTCCAACCTTCCCTGATCGGCCTTTCCAAGGGAAACCCTGGGACTCTGGTCAGGAGGGAGCATGGGGAGAAGAGATGGCAGAGGGAAGTGTTCTGCTGGGGAAGGGAGCCGGTGGGGAAATGGGAAGACAACAGCGGAATGCAAAGCTGGGACATTTTACAGTCAAGAGCATGGGATGAAAAAACAGCATTTATCCCTCTATACACTGCTTTACTGCTCTCCTAGTTCCACCCTCTACCCCGTCTTCACAGCAATAATCCCGTGAAAGGATCGCTGTGCAAGCAGAGAGGAGCTGCGGAAACGACTGGGTGCTTTGTGACAGGCCCCACTGCTGGGTGGGAGATCTTTTCCTGATCTAGCCACTGGGAAATTCACACCTCCTCTCCCTGTTGTGTATCAGTTAAGGTTGCTGCAGACAAGCAAGGATGGGAAAAATTAAGCCACCTAATCTGACCTACCCTTCCACCCACAGCTATACACCTCATTGCTAGAGCAGTTGCCACATGCCCCAGCCTTGACTCTTCCCCCTAGGCATGCCAGCCTCCAGCACTACAGGGAGCTGGCTTCCCAAAGCTCTGCAGAGAAGGGGGGGAGGGTGTCAGGCTGGTCTTTGTTGTGGTGGGGGTTTGGGGCCAGCACATCCCAGAGAGAGTCACCACCACAGCAGGTGGCATTTGTCCTGCGCTTGCTGCCTGAACAAGTGAAAATTTGCAGTTAACACTAGCAGGCAGCCCCTCCGCCCAAAGCACAGCACTCCCATGCCAGAGGTGAACTCCTCTCTCGCTCTGGAGAGGATAATTCATCATTTTGCAGATCAAGGGCCAAAGCCAGCTGAGGTGTCACTCCATTATCTCCAGAACAGGGATGCCCTTGGCCCTTTAAGTCTTCCATTGGCAGACAACCTGCCCCCTTTCCAGCAACTCCTCAGTGCAGAAGAAGAACTCATTTGTTCTCCACACGAGTCCTGACAGCCGCTTTCACTGATTCTCGGGGGCTTCTACCTCTGATCCTCACACATCTCTTTTTAATTGTTATGCCAGGATGAATGTAATCAAGCTCCTTTACATAACAGTTCTTATCCAGAGAATCGCAGAGCCCAGACCATGTGCTGGAATTGACTATTAACGTTTAGTGCATTATCTTCTGTGCGGTCTAAGTGAAACGATCATTCAGGGATGGTCTAGATCAGGGGTCTCAAACACGCGGCCCGCAGGCCGCAGGCCCCCCTGCCCTCCCCCACGTTTACCTGGCCGACCAGCACCGGGGGCAGGGCAGGCTCCCTGCTTGCCTGCCTGCCCTGCCGCCGCGTCGCACCAGGAAGCAGCTGGAACCTGGGGGAGGAGGAGCCCGCCCCCCACACTCTTCCTGCACCCCGACCCCCTGCCCTGAGCCCCCGCCACACCCCACATCCCGACACCCTGCCCTGAGCCCCCTGCTGCACCCTGCACCCCAACCCCTTGCCCTGAGCCCCCTGCTGTACCCCGACCCCCTGCCCTGAACCCCCTCCGCACCCCTCCTGCACCCCAACCCCC
>QXTE01000236.1:766147-872769 GCA_003942145.1 Platysternon megacephalum | reverse complement strand
GGGGGGAGGTATCAGTAAATGCGGCCCTCGGCCCAATGTACTAGTCCTCATGTGGCCCTCGAGGTCATTTGAGTTTGAGACCCCTGGTCTAGATAATACTTAGTCCTGCCATAAGTGCAGGGGACTGGACTAGAAGACCACTCGAGGTCCCGAGCTTCGTCTGGAGTTTGGATGACACTGCAGATGCTTTCGGCGTCTGGTGGTAACATTGCTTTTGCTACATTTAGGCTTTATCTACACACAAAAACTGTTCTGCTTTAACTAGACCAGTATGGCTAATGGCGTATGACCCCCCAGTGTGGACGCAGTTATACCAGTGTAAGAGTGCATACAGTGGTACAGCTATACCCATACAGGAAGGGGAATAAACGATAGCGGTATACGACCCCTTTATCACAGTGTAACCGCATCTACTCTAGAGCTTGTACTGATCTAACTATACTGGTAAAAAAAAATCACTGACCTAACCAAAATGATTCTCCTGGTCCAAGAACTGTGTGGGAGGCCGGCAGGCCTTCTGGAAAGGAAGGGTGGCTCAGTGGTTAGGGTGCCAGCCTAGAACTTGGGGAACATGGGTTCAATTCTCTGTATGAACTTGGGCAAGTCACTCAGCCTCGCTGTGCCTCAGTTTCCCCATCTGTACAGTGGTGATATTACAAGGGTGTTGGGAAGATAACTACATGCTGATGGGGGCCATATACGTACCTTAGATACAATTATTCATGGATTTCCTTCCGCTCCAGCCTACCTATCCAAAGAATGGCAGAGAACTGCATGGCTCAGGCAATAAGGATCAGATGGGAGCCTCTTGTATAAACGTCATTTCAAAGCCAGCCAGAAGGGAATGGGTGGCTGTTTGGGGGGGTTATGTGAGACAAGCTGGTGGGTCTCCAGTCATTTCCCGCAGGATCGGAGTCCCATAGTGTTACCTCAGCCAAGAGGACACAGAGCGAATGGAGGCAGAAGCTCAACTCCCCTTTGCCACCCCCAGGCCATGGTCTGAGACACATCGGCAGGGGATGCTGGAGCTGCTCAGACCGTTCAGGACCATGCTGCCCCCAAGAGCTTTTCCATCATCCCCCAAGCTGCCCTCCCTGGTAGCAGAGATGGAAATGGCCTGTGGGATCCCCTAGTCCCATCTCTTGCCAATGCAGACTGCTCCCCACAGCACTTTCTCTACAGTTTAGTCTCATTTTAAAGAGCCGGATGGACACCAGCAGCCACACAAAGCACTAGCTAAATGAAGCAGGCGCTGGAGGGCACGTGTCCATCACTGCACTGTCTGACCCTGGCAGAGAATGGGTCACCTCTGGGTAAGTTTCATAGAGTTTAAGGCCAGAAGGGACCACCGGACCAAGTCTGACTTCCTGCGTGGCCCAGGCCATTACATCTCACCCAGATACCCCTACATTGAACCTAATGACTTGAGTTAAACCAAAGCATTTCAGTCCACAGGCAGAGAACACGAGAGACCGAGGTGCCACCAATGCCCGAGGCCCCAGCAACGGCAGGGAATTGATGAAGTGAGACATGCCCAGATGATTCCAGCTAGTGCTCCATGCTGCAGAGGAAGGAGAAAGACCCTTCCCAGGATAAGACAGGGAAATGGGCTACTTGCCCCCTGCTGCCAACGTTCTCAGCACTGTCTATGGCCGCCCACACATTAGCTGGGTGTGTCAACGCCCTGTGAAGCATCTCACAGTGGAAAGTGAAGGCTCCTTCCCAGGCAAAACAGAACACACGGCTGCTCAGGACAGCAAAATAGCAAGGGCTACTGAGCGTCCTGTGGCTGTTTGTGTGGGTGAGTGTAGCTGGTAGGTGTGACAGTGTACCCCATAAAGGGGCTCATAAATGTATGTATAATATAACTGGAATAGGGTTTTGCTACATAAGCCATGTAACACATCTATGTAAAGGTTGTGATCTACTGGTTATGTTCACCCTAGTTGTATGCAGGCACCATTTGTGTGTTCAAAGTTATGAACATTGGCTGTATGATTGCTTGATTTCTAAGGGGCCTCAGTTAGAACATTTGATGACTTCTTGGGAAAGGAATGTGCAAATTAGGTGTTCAGTCAGGGGGCACTTAACAGACAAAAGAGCTTGGAAGACTCCAATCCACATTAGAAGTCTACCTGAGGACGTTCAAGGCAGCATGTGGGTAATGGCTGCTACCTGCAGTCCTGAGTCATGCATGGGCATGTGACCTGCCCATGTGATTCCGAATCTCCATTCTGTGACTGGATTCTACAGAGGGTGAGGAGGGGGTCTCCACCCACAAGAGACAGTCTATTTAAACCCGTGGGAGACCCCTCCATTTTGTCTTCAGCTGGCTAAAGAAGAAGCCTCTCCACCCCCCCAGGACACTTGAAGGAAACTGAAAACTACAGGGGGTGTGAGTGATTGCTGGACCCAGGCTAAAAGAAGATTAGCCTGTAAAAGGGAACATTTTGGAACTGGTGAGGATCTTATCTGTATTTAGTGCAATTAGACATAGATTTGCGTATTTTATTTTATTTTGCTTGGTAACTTCTTTTGTTCTGTCTGTTACTACTTGAAATCACTTAAATCCTACTATCTGTATTTAATAAAATCACTTTCTACTTATTAATTAACTCAGAGTATGTATTAATACCTGGGGGAGCAAACAGCTGTGCATATCTCTCTATCAGTGTTATAGAGGGCGAACAATTTATGAGTTTACTCTGTATAAAGCTTATACAGGGTAAAACGGATTTATTTGGGTTTAGACCCCATTGGGAATTGGGCATCTGAGTGCTAAGGGCAAGCAGACTTCTGTGAGCTGTTCTCAGGTAAACCCTGCAGCTTTGGGATAGGTGGTTCAGACTCTGGTCTGTGTCTGAAGCAGATAGGTGTGTCTGGCTGTCAGCAAGACTTTGAGTGCTGGAACCACCAGTAGCTGGCAGGGGAGAATAGAACCAGAGGTAGCCTTTGCACATCAGCTGGCAGCTCCCAAGGGGGTTTCTGTGAACCAACCCGTCACAGTAGGGATAGACATTTGCCATGTCGGTCTAAAGGTGAAGCTCTTACATGAATGATATTCAGCTCCTGGCTGGCAGATGCACCAGCAACATCTACTGGAGCAAAGAGGAGCTTAGCAAATAAAACACCCAGCATCCCATGCCTCCTCCCTGCTTCTAATGACCAGGGAGACAGGTGCTGGTTCGTGGCCATTCCACTTGGTACTGCACAAGTCCCTGAACAGGACAAACACAAGGGGCGACCGCACTGCATGGGTGCCAAAGTTATTCATTGCAAACAGGCTCTGCAGCACATCTAGAAACACTCCAGAAGGAAGATCATGTCCAGACCAATGCGGAAGGGACAAGAGCAAACAGAAAAGAACAAGAGAGAGATCTGGCACCTGACCAAGCAACAGCCAATTAAGCCTGCGGCACAGTCAGGTGAGCGAGACAACAGGCAATGCCAGGCTGTCAGAGTGCCAGTGGGAGGGGCTGGTTCCATTCCATTGCTAGCAAACCAGAAGGCAGGGGCTGTGCAGGGAGGACAAGCAGAGGGCAGAGAAGCTATCACCGAGCCGGACTCAGCGGTCTGTCCGTGGAACTCAGGTTGTTAATGACACATCGCACTTCAGTGGCATTTTCCACCCAGAGATCTCCAAGCACTTTGCAAAGGGGAGGGAAATATCACTAGGTCACATTAGATAGGGAAACTGAGGCAGAGAGAGAGCAAGGCTTAGATTTTTCAAAGCCGTAAGTGTGTAAGGGGACTGTTGGCCCTTACTAAAACTCAGTGGGGTGTTTTGGTTAGCTAGCTCCAAAAGAAAGGGGACAGTCCGCAGGAACAATGGGGGGACAGTCCGCAGGAACAATGGGGAAAGGCCAATGCTCCAGGTCAGCCTGATTGACAGGGCGGGCAGGCTAATGAGGGAATCAGGAGGCCAGGGTCCCATCCTCTGTGAGAGCTGGAATTGCCTGGAACAGAGTGGGGCCCAGCTAAGAAGAGAGCAGGGGCCCAAGCTGAGCTGGGGAGCAGGGTCACACCAGTCAAAGCCAGAGAGAACCAGAGAAACAGCCCAAGGAGCAGGTCAGTGCTGGGAGCAGAGCCACAGCAGCAACAGCCACAGAAGCATCCCAGAGAGCAGATCCATGCTGGGAGCAGAGCTGCAGGAGCCAGAGGGCCCAGAGAAGCAGCCCAGGGGGCTGGAGGCAGAGCAGCAGCAGTGCTGGGGCTGGAGCCAGGTGCGGTGAGCAGCTGGGGAAAGCGAGGGGGACCCTGGGCAGAGGACCCAGCGCAGGGAGATGCCCCCAGACAAGAGGCCTTGCAGGCCAGACCTGGGGAGGATCATAACCCCGATGGGGGGGCCATGCTGGGAAGAGGGTCCTGCCACCTAGAGCCTGCGGGCGTGACCACCGCCAGACCAAGTGTCCGACATGCAGTATCCCTGCAGCACAGCCAGGGCCTGGGAGGGAGGCTTGGCACATGTGAGTGACAGACTGAACTTCCCTGACATTCCAGAGATGCTGGTTGTGACGTCCCCGTGCCACAGAGCGGGGTTACGTGTTTTCCTTTAGCCTTTCCCGTTTTTAACTTATTTTTTAAATTGGTCGCTGTTTCATAAATTGTATTTGCTTGAACTGTATGTAATGTTCAGTGGGTCAGGGAAGTGTCCAGAGCGCAGAGAGCACCCCGGAGTGGGGACACCCTAGCCCCTGCCCTAAGTGACCACGACAAAATTGGGGGTCAAGCCCCCCAGGAATCCTGGGCCCAGCCTTGTTGGGGTTACAAGGACTCTGCCAGACAGGAGAGTGGAAGGGGAGCCCTCGAGGGCAGGGAGGCCTCTGGGTAAAGGGAGTGGGAGCAAGGACTCAGATCCTTTTGCTAGCCCATTTCACCGGGGTAGCGTATAAGCCAGGAAAGTTCCCCACAATAGCGGGACCCATCCCCAGTTTACAAGTGCATGCAACCCTGATCTGTGCATGCAAGTCCAGATTTGCACAAGTGGGTAGGTATGACGTACACACCCAGCGCACGTGCATAGCTTTGAAACCCAGGCTTTAAGTGACTTGCCCAAAGGGTCACAGCAACTCACCAGCGGGGTCTCCTGATTCCCAGCTCCCACAATCAATCCACTAGCTTAGACTCTGCTCTGACTAACCTCCAACATCTTTAAGATTCAAGGAGGCTGGGGTGAAGAACAGGATCATCTTCTGACTGGGGCGGGGGAAGCTGCCAGCCTCACATACCTGTTGCTCTGAGCCAAGCTCACCCTCTTTGCTCTCTTCTCCAGCCAGTCCTCTACTGTGCCAGCTGGGACCTCTGCTCCTTCCTCCTTTGATCTCCTTTCCTCTGTTTGGGGGAGAGAAGGGAAAGAGGCCCCGTCAGAGCGCCAGCCCTGCAATCCTGCTCATCCTGCAACACTTTCCCTGCAGTGAGTCAATAGTTTCTCCAATACAATCCGGTCCCTCCTCCCCTGCTGGCCACCTGCATCTGGATGCTTGGCTTCGCCATGGCCAGGGGCATACCCAGGAGCATCCATTGCCAGACACATGCCCAGCAATGGAGACTGACATGCCCAGCTATTCAGAGAGACTGACAGCCTCCGCATCTGGGAGGGTGTCAGCTTCCTCTCCTGCAGCACTTAGCCTCTACTGGCCCGCAGCCCTGAAAGATTTCCAAGGACCTGTTTGTCTGATTGGCAGGGAAGTAACCAGACACCTCAGCCCCGGCTAGCTGGCTGCAATAGGAGCATTTGTATCAATCGATGCAGTTAGCAAGTTGCAGGAGTGTGAAAGATTCAGAATGTGTGTGTCTCAGACAGACAGACACACACACACAAGGTTTCTGCTGGAAGATAATGGGGACACTGCCAGGGTTTGTTCTTGGGGCATTTGCTGCTCAACACATCACAATCCCAAACACTTATGGGGGGCAGGCCAGAGCCAGAGGGACTGCTGGATCAATGGTCAGTGTAGTCCAGCAGCCAGTCTCTGACCAAGGCCAATAGCAGATATTTCAGAGCATAGCACAATGAGGGGCAAGGGGAGGGGGGGTAATGTCTAACCTTCCTTAATCTCTGCTCAGCCAGCCAAGAAGAGGAGGGGGTGAAAGTGACTGTCACCTTTGCACTTTCTTGATCCCTTGGGCTGCCAAGAGCCTGTTCAGCCCCGGCATAAGAGAGCAGCCTCAAGATTGCTCTAGCTTACCCCATCTGGTAATAGCTCCCTAGGCACTGTTCTGCCAGCTGGAGGTAGCCAGAGTGCAATGGCATCCAGTTACACCCTTTCCTGTGGCACGCGCCCTATGCCCAGAAAGAGCTAGCGTGGCTCTGAGAACGCCCCACACTGGGGGAATTCCCAGCTGCCCCGGTAGGGCAGCTTTGTGCCCCCAGAACAGCATGAAGGGGCCATGGCATGGGCCAGGGTCTAGCCCTCTGTGCTGACATTAACAACACAACCCACCCTGACAGCGGGCAAGGCAGACACAACCTGCTAGATGCTCCCAGCTCCGGGAGCCTGCAGCCTAGGTTAAAGTTTCCAGCCGATGGAAGTGGGAGTGCAGCTTTAAAACACTCTGAAATTAACAAAAGGAAACCAAACATCAAGTCCTGTCTCGCCTTTCCGGTAGTGGCCAGGAGTGTCTCTTGTGGTGCAGAAGCACCAAGACTAGGTTACAATGGATATAAAGGACAGACAGACAGACCCTTGGAGCGCTCTAGCTCCCTGACAAACACAGCCTGTGCCGCCCAGTGGCCCCTTCCGCAAGGTGCCTGCTCAGCATCAAGACATCATATGTCAGGCTTTTAAGCAAAATATTATACATTTCCAGACAGGGTGTGGAATTAATATCACTCCAGCAGAGTGAAGGATCGCTCCATCCTAATGGTGGCAACCAATTATTCATCTGCCTGGTGAATTTTAATGAGGACAATGTGCTACACACACAATGAGCAACTGGAGATGGATAATTTCCCATGCCCGGAATTCGCAGCCTTTGCTAAGGGGGATTGGTTGATCCCACTGGCTGCATGTCACTCTAAATGCAGCGATGAGGATCTTTGCTGGAGAGCTCTGTTCTTCTGCTGTTTTCCCTGGAGAGTGGGGAGGGATCCCCCGTTTAGAATGGCCACCCAGCATGGTCCCAAACCAAAGGCTTGATCAGAAGGGGTGCACAGGGGAGGTAGGAATGATAGTCCAGTGGGAAGGGCACTGGACTGGGGCTCAGGAGCCCTGCATTCAGTTCCTGGCTCAGCCAAGGACACACCAGACATCTATGGGCAAGTCCTTTCGTTTCAGTTTCCCCATCTGCAGAATGGGTATAACACTTCCTACTGGGATGAATCTACCAGGGATTGTGAAGTGCTTGGATACGTGGTGATGAGGGTCACAGAAGTACTTAGACAGGCTTCTCTCCTGCATCCGCCTTGTGCTGGGACTGCCTTTCTACCCCACTTCTATTCAACAATGCGCCAGGAGAGTGGCCTCTGTTAAAGCTGCTCTACTATTCAGACAGCAGGGGGCACTCATGAAATAAACTGCCCCAAAGCATCTCCATGACTTCAGCTCTGCTGAGACAGAATGGGAGCAGGTGGGACTCCGCAGATCCACGGAGCCAGAGTCTGCTCTCCGTTACCGCATAATAAATCCAGAGTAACTCACTGGCTACTCCAGATCTACACTGGTTTAAGTGAGATGAGACTCTGGCCCCTGGTGTCCACATTAAAACATCCAGCTAGCTTGAGTAATGGTCTCAAGTTGCAGTGGGGGAGGTTTAGATTGGATATTAGGAAACACTTTTTCACTAGGAGGGTGGTGAAGCACTGGAATGGGTTACCTAGGGAGGTGGTGGAATCTCCAACCTTAGAGGTTTTTAAGGTCAGGCTTGACAAAGCCCTGGCTGGGATGATTTAGTTGGGATTAGGTCCTGCTTTGAGCAGGGGGTTGGACTAGATGACCTCCTGAGGTCTCTTCCAACCCTGATATTCTATGATTCTACATGTTCAACAACATGAGTTTCTGCGCCAGAGTGCTCTGATCCTCAGACACCCACACAGGGATCAGACACATTTAGCTCTATCCTGCTCTCTGCACACCTGTTAAATCCAAGCCTCCAAACCAGCTTTCCTCTGCAACATTCCCCTCCCCAATCCCGTGTTGCCTGGGACGATCCTAGGTGCCAGTGCATTTGGGACGCTCCCAAGAATTGGGATGGATTTCACAGAATCTACAGTTTAAGCTTGAGAGGCAAGGTTCTGAGCCCATCTGCCTCAGTAATAAAAATACATGTACCGAGTACACAGCGAAGCAGACAGTGGGAATGGCAGCAAGACTGGGGGGTTCGGTTCAAAGCCTAACGACAACTAATTAAAGAGTGGCTATAGTGAGTAAAGTGCCTCTCTAACGATGCTGTGAGGGGATTCCAGATTAAGCTTCTCTCTCTGTGTGGCTTCCAGAACAGGTTTGTTCAATTGGGGGAAGGGGAGGAATATCTCTATCTATCAGCTTTTGACTCGCACAGTGACAGTGTGCAAAGCTCATCTGGGATCGGAGAGTCAAGCTGGGTTCTCTTGGCATCTGACATCAGCATCCGTTACAAAAAGAGATGAGCCAGAACCAAACCTTCAGAGCAGAGCAGCCCAACGCATCCTGAGCAAGTTCAGATCTAGATCTGAACTTTGGGCCGCTCTCTGGTTAGGAAGTTTCTGCAACCAGAACTTCTCTGGCTCCTCTGCAGCAGTGCATGAATGTGAAGGGACTCCGGCCCTCTCCCACATCTGTACGGGCTTGCCAGGGCCAATGAGAGAGATTGGGGTGCATCAGTACTATGAGCACGAGGGACTCAACGCAGCAAGGAGCCAGTAACTGTGTGTAAGAAGATGCCAATTTTACAGTCACTTTTCCTGACCATAACTGCACTTAAGACGACAACCCTCACATGTCTCGCTACTGAATGACACAGCAGATCCAGCCAGCAAATGCTCTGAGGCAGACAGTTGGGACACTGCTCCCCGTACTACTACAGGGGGAAACTGTTGCTCCAGGACACGCACATTGGAGTGGCAGCAGAGGCTGCTAAAACCAAACTGGTCTTGATGCCTAAGCCACTGTAAAGCAATGAATGGTAGAGAAAAGCTCCTACTTTACCCTCAAATGTGACACAAAAACATGGGGACACCCACCTCACTTAAAAGGCACCAATTAAAAAAAATATTTCCTTTGTAACACAATACATTAACCAGTGGAACTCACTGCCACAAGGTTATCGAAGCATTTAACTGGATTCAAGAGATGATTTGATATTCATATGGCTAGTAAGAGCAGACATAGACATATTAGACAAGCTCTCGTGCTTCAGGGTATAAGCCAACCACTAACAGGGCTAGGAGGAAACTTCCCGTAGGGGCTGTTCCATAACTTTTCCTTATGGGGTTTCTTGCACCTTCTTCTGAAGTATCTGACCACTGTTGGAGATGGGCGGCCGAGCTAGATGGGCCTCGGCTCTGATCCAGTCTGGCAAGTCCTATGTCCCATGCCCAACACACAAGAGGGAATTAGAGCTGGGCTGCTCGAAGAACCCTGCCAAAGGTTAATTTTTGTCCCTCCCTTGACTCCATCTGAGGCACAGAGCAGCCACCTGCAGCAAGTTAATAACTTCTGCAAGTGATGGGTTCTGGGACTGCTGCAAAGGAGAGACCCACCCCACCTGGCAACTGTTTGCTGCTCCCACCCCTTGTGACTGTGACTCAGCCCTAACAATCCCATGTATCCTGTAGCCAGACCATCCTATCACAATCCCACAAGCTAAGCAGGGGCAGGTCAGCAGTCAGATGGGAGACCTCCCAGGAGCAGGGCTGGTAAACCAGTAAGTGGCACTATCCCCTGTGAGTCAAGATCGCTGGTCCCTCAAGTCCTGTGTCACATCTCCAGCAGTGGCCTGTGGTGCATCTTGTGGGACAGAAGCACCAGAACTAGGTTAAAATGGATGTAAAGGGAATTCTTTACTGGGACAGATACACAGACCCTATGGAGCTCTCTAGCTCCCTGACAAACACAGCCTTGTGCTACCTAGTGCCACCACGCGGGGCCTTCCTAAATCCTTGCCTGGCCGCCGCACTCCTGCAAGGCGCTGCTGACTACTCCACATGGCTGATACACTTGGTTAATTGCAGTCTGTTCCTGCCTGACCCCTAGCATTAACACCACTTTACCCTGTCTCTCTGAAACTCTCCTGGCATCTGGCTCCATTTTACAAGCCCAGCTACAGTATCTGACCCCGATGTCCCATGCCTGTGAATCCTGCCAGCTGACTGCATAGCTGTGCTCTCTGGACATTCATGTGATCCAGATTTTCCAAGTTACCAGATCCCACCTCCCTTCCACTGTGCCCTTCATTCACAGCCTTAAAAACCATCTCCAGAAATTTCCGGTCAGCCCTTGTCAGGCTAAACCACCCTGGGTCTCTCATCACAGCACAAACCAGCTCACATGGCCAGCCTTTACTCACAAGAGGATTTCCATTGACATGACTGAGACTGCTCCCAGGAGCAAGGTGAGCATAGCCCTGAAGCCAGGCACTCCTCCCCGTGGTGCCAGGTCTAGATAAGAGCCCTGCCTGTCTCTAGCCATCTAGGCTGCTCGCTCCTTACAGGGGAAGTGCTTTGATTCAAGAGTTAGGTTTGTAAAGCCAAGGGCAAAGGTTCCAAGGAGTCCCCCGGCCAGTCAATTCAATTCCCCACTTTCATCCAATCACGAACAAGGTCAGCTCCCAGACTGCTGCACTGGGCAGCACAGTATGGGGGGAAGGTGACCAGCCCTCTGTGGAGAAAGAAGTGGTTCGGGACTATTTAGAAAAACTGGATGAGCACAAGTCCATGGGGCCAGATGCGCTGCATCCGAGGGTGCTAAAGGAGTTGGCGGATGTGATTGCAGAGCCATTGGCCATTATCTTTGAAAACTCATGGTGATCGGGGGAGGTCCCGGATGACTGGAAGAAGGCTAATGTAGTGCCCATCTTTAAAAAAGGGAAGAAGGAGGATCCCGGGAACTACAGGCCAGTCAGCCTCACCTCAGTCCCTGGAAAAATCATGGAGCAGGTCCTCAAGGAATCAATTCTGAAGCACTTAGAGGAGAGGAAAGTGATCAGGAACAGTCAGCATGGATTCACCAAGGGCAAGTCATGCCTGACTAACCTAATTGCCTTCTATGAGGAGATAACTGGGTCTGTGGATGAGGGGAAAGCAGTGGATGTGTTATTCCTTGACTTTAGCAAAGCTTTTGATACGGTCTCCCACAGTATTCTTGCCGGCAAGTTAAAGAAGTATGGGCTGGATGAATGGACTATAAGGTGGATAGAAAGCTGGCTAGATCGTCGGGCTCAACGGGTAGTGATCAACGGCTCCATGTCTAGTTGGCAGCCGGTTTCAAGCGGAGTGCCCCAAGGGTCGGTCCTGGGGCCGGTTTTGTTCAATATCTTCATTAATGATCTGGAGGATGGCGTGGACTGCACTCTCAGCAAATTTGCAGATGACACTAAACTGGGAGGAGTGGTAGATACGCTGGAGGGTAGGGATAGGATACAGAGGGACCTAGACAAATTAGAGGATTGGGCCAAAAGAAACCTGATGAGGTTCAACAAGGACAAGTGCAGAGTCCTGCACTTAGGACGGAAGAATCCCATGCACTGTTACAGACTAGGGACCGAGTGGCTAGGCAGCAGTTCTGCAGAAAAGGACCTAGGGGTTACGGTGGACGAGAAGCTGGATATGAGTCAACAGTGTGCCCTTGTTGCCAAGAAGGCTAACGGCATTTTGGGCTGTATAAGTAGGGGCATTGCCAGCAGATCGAGGGACGTGATCGTTCCCCTCTATTCGACATTGGTGAGGCCTCACCTGGAGTACTGTGTCCAGTTTTGGGCCCCACACTACAAGAAGGATGTGGAAAAATTGGAAAGAGTCCAGCGGAGGGCAACAAAAATGATTAGGGGGCTGGAGCACATGAGTTATGAGGAGAGGCTGAGGGAACTGGGATTGTTTAGTCTGCAGAAGAGAAGAATGAGGGGGGATTTGATAGCTGCTTTCAACTACCTGAAAGGGGGTTCCAAAGAGGATGGATCTAGACTGTTCACAGTGGTACCAGATGACAGAACAAGGAGTAATGGTCTCAAGTTGCAGTGGGGGAGGTTTAGATTGGATATTAGGAAAAACTTTTTCACTAGGAGGGTGGTGAAGCACTGGAATGGGTTACCTAGGGAGGTGGTGGAATCTCCTTCCTTAGAGGTTTTTAAGGTCAGGCTTGACAAAGCCCTGGCTGGGATGATTTAGTTGGGATTAGGTCCTGCTTTGAGCAGGGGGTTGGACTAGATGACCTCCTGAGGTCCCTTCCAACCCTGATATTCTATGATTCTATGAATAATCAATAACAAATGTACTTGGCACACAGCCCTGTCAGATCTGCCCTCTCCCTGTGGCTCCACTCAGGACAGCTGTTGCCATGTGCATGTGAACCGCCAGCTGGGGGAGGCCAGCCTTCAGCCCCACCCCTTCCGCCTGAGGCCCCACTCCTTCCACATTCCCCTGCTGGAGCCCAGAGCCCCCCCACCCTCACCCCGCAGCCACCGGCCCCTGCCCCAGGCTAGCCCCCCTAGCCCTGGAGCACCGGGAGGGCCAGTGGCGTGGTCCCAGCCCGAGTTGTGGGCCACCACACAGGGGGACTGGAGCTGCCGCCTGTGGCACGCAGAGCAGGAAGTGGGGGGAGGGCCTGGGGGCAGAGCATGGGCGGGGCCAAGTCTGGCTGTTTGGGGAGGTGCAGCCTCCCCCAGCCCATGGTACCTACCACCCATGGCGGTTGCTTCCACTGCTATAAATAACCTTAAATGGCTGGAGTTTTACAGGTTCCTTCAGTTTAACTGACTTCCCGACCAGCCCCTCGTAGGGCCTTGCAGCAAGGAGGGGTCACCAAGAGGTTCCACCCAGGGATGCAGGAGCAGAGAGGCGAGCTGGCAAGATGGGCATTGCTTTTCTGTGTGTACGGTGCAAGAGGCAACCGTCGCTGGCTCGCTCCATCCCCCACGTGGCTCCAGTGGAGGGATTTTTACTGACTGCCAGCGCCGCTCAGTGAGCAATTCACAGAGAAGCCTCGGGGATGTGCAGCCTGACTCAGCAACAGCCAGGCCTGTCCCTCCCTCTCTTTCAAATCTAGAACAAAGGCCGGGGGTCCCAAGAGTCCCCCCCGATCAGCAGCCCCCCCCTTCCCAGCTTAAGGCTGTTCCCTGCTGGACTGTTATCAATGCGATATTCGACCTCTCCTGGAAGCCTGGGCAAGTGACTGGCTTGGAGGAGGTCAACAATGCTTGACCCTCGGGTTCTTAGCCTGGGGAGGTCATGATCCCCAGGAGGCGTTGCAGCTGCCTTCCCTTTCTTCAGGGCTAGATGGAAGGGGGATCACCTGGGATCACAGTATGGAAAAGCCATGGCCTCCCCCAAGACTGGCCAAGGGGAGCAGCCCCCCAGCATCTTCTTTCTAATCCCTTGTCCCATCCCAAGCTCCACTCCCCCAGAAGCAGAAACCCTGAATCCAGGTCCCTGTGCATGCCCCATAGAGGACCCAGCTAACTCTAGGCCAACCTTTCTCGGGGTTCAGAGAAGCAGTTTCCCTTTAATTGTGGGGAGGGGCTGGGGGGAAACCACAAAAGTCTGAGAGTTTGGGAGGATGTGGTGCACTGGTGCCCCCTGCTGGTGACAACTCGTATAGCTGGCTAACAAAGCCCTTTCCCAGCCATTCTGCAGAGAACCCACATGGCCCAGAAAGCCACCTTCCCACGCCGATTACTGGGCTGTAGCTCTGAGCAGTAACACACACAGGTCTCTCCCTGTGCCAGGAAATCAGGGAAAGAATCCATATAGGAAGTGGCCCCATCTCCAGTAATGTTACAGGCTCGGATGGTGAGGAGTGGCTGGGGGGCCGACAGGATGGATCTGCACTGATCATTCCATGCAGCTGCCCAGTCCCACAGGCTGTCATTGCACAACTGCTCCTCTGTGCCCCCTTGTGCCCCACCAACACTCTGCAGCCAGGGTTCACAGTCCTCACAAATCACTTGGCAGTTTCTTGTTCCATCCTCCCTTCTCATAGAATCATAGAATATCAGGGTTGGAAGGGACCTCAGGAGGTCATCTAGTCCAACCCCCTGCTCAAAGCAGGTCCAATCCCCAGACAGATTTTTGCCCCAGATCCCAGAATGGCCCCCTCAAGGATTGAACTCACAACCCTGGGTTTAGCAGGCCAATGCTCAAACCACTGAGCTATCCCTCCCCCCCTAATATTCTCCCAATATTCACCTTGTACCTGTGCGTTCAGCTTCTCCAGATCCTCCTCAGTCATGTGAGAGAATCTGCAGTTGAACCCAAAGTCGCATTGCCCTGGAACAAGACACAAATGCAGGCAGATTAGAGCAGGGCTCACTCCAAACAGCAGAGGAACAGGCTTGGTCTCCCCCATGCATCTGCACAAACAGCCTCCATCCTTCCCGTTTTTACTCCTGGGGGAATTCTGCACCACTGCGCATGTGCAGAATTCATGTCCCCCGCAGATTTCTCTGCTTCCCTGCAGAAAATTGACTTTCTGACAGGGAAGCCACAAGAGCAATCATGTGACCCTACCCAGCAGTATGTTTTGGGTGCCCAGGGCAGCCGGCGGAGAGGTAAATCACTGTGGGGCGGGTGGCAGGACTGGGGAAGACCCAGCTGGTGGCTCCAACCCTGTGCCAGGCTCAGTTGCTAGTCTGATTGGCATGGGAAGGATGGGACTTCCTCTTCCCCTACACAGCATCCAGATCAGAGTGAGACCCATCCCCAGATTTCTCTCCAGGCTGCAGGAAGCTCTGCAAACTCCCCCGCACCTTGGACCCATCGTTCCTCAGCTGCAGGGGGAGGGATCACTGTACCGGGAGCTGCTCCCCCAGCTGCCAAACCCTCGTGCATCCAGACCCCCTCATACCCAGACCCTCCCGCTGAGCCTCATCCCCCCACCCAGAACCCCCCTGCTGAGCCCCACTCCCTCTGCACCTGGACCATCCCGACAAGTCACCCGGATCTCCACCCCACTTAGCCCCAACCAGCCGCACCTGGATCCCCAACCTCACTGAGCCCCACATCACTAGCCATCTGGACCCCCCCACACCCAGATCCCCCACCGAGCTCTATCCCCTCCCACACCCAGACACACATACCCCCCGCTGAGCTCCAACCACCTTCACCTAGACCATTACCGCTGCACCCAGAACCCCCCAACAAACCCGTGCACCCAGATCCTCTCTGCACCTGGATCCTGCACTGAGCTGCCCACACCCAGATTGCCCCACACAGAACCCTCTCAACCCACACCTGGATCCTCCCACACTAACCATCCACACTTGGATGCTGCCTTGCTGAGCCTGCCTGCCCACACCTGGTGCACCTGGCACAGAGGGGCAGGGCCCTGGGGTGTTTCTGAGGCAGGCCCCGTCCTTGCGCTGTGTCAGGGTCGGGTGCAGCCTCACCGCTGAGTCTGTGTCCCGGGGGGAGCTGCACAGTGATCTCCCACCTCTGTGCAGCCAGTGGCCTGTGTTCCCCAATGCCATGCTGGAGCCTCCACATTTATTTGACAAATAAAATTTGCAGAATTTTGCAGACTTTTAAAATACTGTGCACAGAATTTTTTATTTTTTTGCACAGAATGTCCTCAGGAGTAAAACTGTGTACGTGCGTGTGCACATGGGGGTCCACACAAGCACACCCAGCTGCTCCACGCCATACTCTGTTAGGCACAACTTCCAGGCCAACCCAGAGCAGCACTGACCTGGCTAACAGAGATTTTTTTGAGCTAGCGTACCCTAGTTATCACTGTTTGGAAAGACACCATGCAAAAACCTAACCTGTTTGCAGAAATTTCCTGCAGGGCTTCTTGCTTTGCTCCTCCAGCAGGACAGCAGCAGCATCTGGGGAAGGAAAGGAATGAGAGAGATGGGAATGAGTAGAGCCATCTCACCCAAAAACCATGCACATGTCACCACCCTTGCATAAGGGCCTGCAGCCCACCAGAATCACATGCAGGTCAGCTGCCCGGTGAGCAGCCCTTTCACATGAGAGCCGTGAGCAGCAGCCATTGAACGCTCACTACAACACAACTGGTGACTAACATTTTCCTTGTCTTGCATCTCACTGGCTTCGGAAGATCTTGTTTACTTTCTGCTACATGCTTCCTCTCCAGCCACACAACAGAAAAACAAGCATGAGGCCAGAGCAAAGACAGTCTGTAAAGCTCACAGGACAGAGACAGACTCTGGTTCAAACTGGTGGTAACGGGGAGGGGAGGGGGGGCGGGGAAGCGGTGCACAGCAGTTCTGGAAGCTGGGCCCCCAGCACCTCATCCTGTGCATCTAGGGGACACCACGGCAAAAGTGGCCTTTAATGACTATTGAGGTTGTGCCCTGGAAACCCCTAGCAGTGAATGAGCCTGGAGAGCCAAGCTGAGCCCTGGTAGAGGCAACTCCCTCAGATTTCAATGGAAACTGCAGCTGCTAATGCCAGGGCTATATTCAGTCTGGAGACGGGAGTCCTTGCTAGCCAAAAGGAAGGTGAGCCCTGTAAATCAAGGTTGGGGTGGGTCACTAGGACAGCAGCACAAGATAGGCCTGGGAACAAACAAAGCAGTAAGGCTATTCGGCAGCTTGCCCTGGCAAGACCCCGTTGGTCTTCCACGCTCAGCAACAGTCACCTAAACTTCCACAACCCAAACTGCACTAGGCAAACTTCCTGCCCAGCCCGAGCCCATCAGCGCCATGCTGTGCCCGACCCAGCAAGCCAGGCGATTTGTCCGACTGAGGCAGTCTCTAACTTCTGGCCCATGGAAGCCCCAGCAAAGGCCGTGCGATTTCCCCAAGTCACAAGGGCATCTCCAGGACTGCAGCTGCATCTTCCAGCACAATTCCACACCCGCGTCTGCCTCCTCTGTCCAAACCCTCAGTGCCACCCTCCCCCATGGCCGCGGAACCCCCATACAAACAAAGCAGCACCTTTTCTCCCCATCACACATCCCTGCCTCCACCAGCTCCCAATTCAGTTCACAGTAGTCCTCTGGGGTTTCACGAGCTGCCTAACTAACTCCAGCACTCTCTCTCTACACCCCTCATCCAGCACATGCCTCCTCTCTCAGCCTCACCACTGTTGGTGCAAGAGGCTTCCCCTTTGCACTTCTACCATCTGGAGCAGACTTCCTGGTTCTTTCCATCTCATTTCAAATCTCACCTGACACCCAGGATTCTTCACAGTGTGATATTGCTGCCTTGGAAATAATTTGGCAGTCATACCACCAAGTCTGGGAGGCGTCCTTGACACACTGGGATGAATGATGCTGGATACAGATTACTGATGCTGATCCAGCCTCATTTACTGACCACCTCCCATGACCACCCTCCTGGGAGAAGGTTCAACTCGGCTGCCAGGACCCACCTCGGAACAGGTCATACCAGGCCTTTTTGGCCCTCAGGTGCTGCACCCCGTTCAGGTGCTTCTTCCTGTTGTGAAGATTGTCTTGAAAGGATCGGTCACAGTAGTCACAGAAATACCTCTTCCCCATTTATCCTCAGTTGGGCAGAGAGGGGTCAGTGCTGCCTGGAAAACAGCATCAGACAGATGTCAGCGCCGTGCAGTATTCATTCCCAAGGAAACCCTTACAGCTACTGCTCCCAAAGGACAAGGATATGCACCCTCTGGAGGTGTACACTTGAGAGGGATAGAGAGGAGGGGGTGAGACAGGCTAATTTAAACTATTGCCCCTCCCCCCAAGACATGGCAGCTCCAAGTCTAGTGGATAACGCTCAGCACTGCTGCACGGAGGCTCCCATTCCCTTCCATGGTGTCTTGCTCCCTAAGCAGTGGGAGGCCAGCTAAACACACCACCTCCCCAGGGCTGTAACCAGGGCAGGGTGAGCAGGGCAACCGCCAAGGTGCAAAGCTGCAGGGGCAGAAAAATTAATGAAAAAACCTCAGTAGGGGGAGCAAACATGTTTACTCGCCCCGGGCGCTAAAATGCCTCCTCACAGCACTGCTCCTACCCTTAGGGTTCTCTGCTGTGAGGAGTCCAGATCGTCCAAGCAGCGATGCCAGAGAACCTCCGCAAGCTGCCCAGCAGCCCCTGTGTGGTGAAGCGGTTACCCCTGGGGAGCTGGGATGATCTCAGGAATTAGCCACCCTGGATGATAAAGTGATGGTACTGCCTAATCCAGTGCTGATCTAGCTAGAGTTTAATGCTGTCTTACAACATGCAGGATTAGCCTCTCCCCATCCTTTTTTCCTCCTTCCAGCCCACAAATTTATCCCTCCAAATGATTCCATTCCTAGACCTTCAGAAGTTGAAGCAAGAGGGATTCTCCCTTCCACTGCACCCCCTGTACAGCTATCCTGGCAGCAAATAAGGGTCCTATAAAACCCCGAGCAGCTGGGAGAGAATTCCCCTGGCACAGACACTGCACTGAACCACCACACGTTACCTGATGCTGCCCATCCTGGCATGGGAGAAAGGCTGGTGGAGGGCAGGGGCATGGCAAATGAATCTCCGTAGCACTGAGCACTACAGAGATTTTGTGCTATGGTCCATTGGCAGGATCTAAAAATTATAACAGGAACTGACTGCTCTAATTTATGCTGGGGCCACGTCAGCCCCCAGAGCAGGCCAAAATCCCAATGGGCAAAGATGGCTTAAACCACCTGTGCCCCATCACCCACTGGACTGTCCCTGCTGGAAGCGCAGTACAGAATCTCAGCCAGTAGCAACTGTACACTCCCTCTCTTGGAACATGATGGACACCTTACAAATGCCTAAGATGGACAGATAGGTAGATAGACGCTGAAAAAGCCGACACAGCTTCAGACACCTTGACGCTGAGGGAACTGGGATTGTTTAGTCTGCAGAAGAGAAGAATGAGGGGGGATTTGATAGCTGCTTTCAACTACCTGAAAGGGGGTTCCAAAGAGGATGGATCTAGACTGTTCTCAGTGGTACCAGATGACAGAACAAGGAGTAACGGTCTCAAGTTGCAGTGGGGGAGGTTTAGGTTGGATATTAGGAAAAAAAAATTCACTAGGAGGGTGGTGAAGCACTGGAATGGGTTACCTAGGGAGGTGGTGGAATCTCCTTCCTTAGAGGTTTTTAAGGTCAGGCTTGACAAAGCCCTGGCTGGGATGATTTAGTTGGGATTAGGTCCTGCTTTGAGCAGGGGGTTGGACTAGATGACCTCCTGAGGTCCCTTCCAACCCTGATATTCTATGATTCTATGACCAAGTCTCTGAAAAGCATGGCACAGAAATTAGCACAAGAAATAAAGACTTAAAAACAAAAGACAGCCAGGACCAGAGCCACCAGGAGGTTCTCCAGAGTCAGCAGGAACAATGCCATCAACAGGTGATCCCTTAGCGCCAATGCCCAGCCTTCCCGCAGAGCAGATCCTGCCAAGCCTTCATGTCAGCCAGCCACAGGGACACCTCAAGGGCAAAACAAATCACTGCTACAAAGTCAATCTATCAGCCTCCCAGAGCCTGAGAAAGGAGCCCTGTCTGTTCCATTCGCTTCCAGTGCAAGATTCCTCAATGCCTGTGCCAGCCACTGCACAAATACAAGAGACTGGAGGAATCACACACCAATAGACCCCCACCTTGAGGCACTGAATATAAATGCCTCCTTTTGGATCGCCCTTTATTCTCTAGGTACATGATGGATGGTAAAATACTTGGATAAGAATAAGCCAGATGGGGTTGGTCTCTCTCTCTCTCAGGTTCTGATTACCCTACTGGGAAACCAACTATGTTATCTAGAATGATGGCTAAGTCTAGCTCTTGCTAGTAAAGTGATGGCCAGGAGTTTCAACCCTGGTGAGCTCTTAAGCTCTGCAAGGGTGAAGCCTGAAGCTCTGCTCTGCAGTCCTGGAAGACACAGCACATCTTCAGTTAATCAGCATTTACCTACCATTTGTCACCCTCTTCCACCTGATGTACTACAAACTTTTGTAGCCAACTGTGGAATCTGGCACTAAGCATATCTCAGCAGCCAGACAACTTTTGGGATCTGTAGGGGAAAGTTCTTACAGCTTTCCACCACATAAAGGGTCACTCAAGGATTTTATTGCTGTTTTTAAGTTTCTATGTTCAAAGCCCTCTGACATCTGATTCCTGGGATATGCCAGCAGCTGACATTAACCCATCAACCACCTGCTTCTGCAGTCTATTTTTACTCCAATTTCCACAAAACCAGATCTCAGATCAGGGGAAATGAGCTTGATTTCTGCAATGGATCCACACACAAAATATCCATGGAGTTCAGTGTGAATTTCATGTCCAGAAAACATTACAGCATCAGACCCTGAGAAAATTAATTTAAATCTTTACTTTTCTTTATTTGCATTTTTCATCATTCTGGCCCCGTAACTGCAGAAACTAATTCCCAAAATAAACAGTAACAGCAAAGAGTGAGAACTCTTGTAGATTTCAGCAAATGCTACTTTCTACAAACCATACATCCCTTGTGGTACTGGCTCCTGCATTCTTGTAGCAAGTCAGACTATGGGGAAAAAATGTAATAAAGCTCTATTAGAGGGTCACCGGATACTCGATAATAATGCGGGGGACACAAAATGTTTTTTTACAAGGAGTAAGAGCAATAAATATTTTCATCTTCTTCATAAAATTTCAATTACAACAGTTATTTGTTTGGATTTTAACAATCCTCTGTAGTGCTGCAATCCAGACTCTTCAGCACAGGGCCTGGGAATCAAAGTGAAAATGACTAGAACCAAAAGTGATATTGACTAACCTATTTCTGCTCTCCCTACTGAATGAAGCACAAAATAAACACCATTATTGGTTAAAAGTACAAATAGATTTTTTTTTTAAAGAATTCCCTCAGTTTTAATAATCTTGGTTGTTATTAATAACAGGAGTAAAAAATTCTGCTTAATATTTTTAACCTGGCTTTTCTCCTTTAATGTAATATTTGAAATTGGATCCATGCAAAGTGGACCCCCGAGTCTCTGTGGAGCCACCACACCAACATCAAGGAGCCTGTACAGATGCAGAGGTCCATCTGCCTTAAACCCATTTTAAAATAATATTGTTCCAGTTTAAAATCTTTTCAGAGCAACCTTTTCAAAAAGCAATAGCACAATCCAATGAGTGCAGTGGTTGGCGTACCCACATGGGCTGGGTGGTTGAAAAGATCCAAGGTACAATGCATAATCTCACACCCTTCTTCTCTAAGGGGCCTTTCACTGATTTCATTTACAGGTGCATGCAACCCAGGGAGAGGGAAGGAGATGCAGAAGAGAACACATCTGATTTGTTTTCATCTGGGTGTAACTGATTTTTTTTGTACTGGACTCTGAAAATTGCTTCTGGGCCTCTCTCTCAACTTCCTGCTTCCTCATAATCCAGGCTCAGGGCCATTTCAGCCACCTTGGGTAGGGTATCTAGGCAGATGTAAAGTCAATTAAAGCCAAGTGTCAAGCTTATGAGACCCAGCTGCCAATTTAAATATGCTCAGATCTCTATACACCACTACCTCGATATAACACGACCCGATATAACACGAATTTGGATATAACGCGGTAAAGCAGTGCTCCGGGGGGGCATGGCTGCGCACTCCGGTGGATCAAAGTAAGATTTTTTGGCTCCTGAGGACAACGTTATATCGAGGTAGAGGTGTAGTAACAAGTGAAACCAGTGGAGTCTGCCAGCATCTCTCCATGCTGAAAAGAGGACAAATTCTGATCTCATTTACACCAGTGTAAATCCAGAATAACTCCACCAATTTCAATGGATTTAGTCAGGAGTCATGCCAGCATAACTGTGATCAAAATCCAGCCAAGTGAGAATAGTTTATAGGCTTATTAGGAAGATTGGCTTAGCAGAAGTGATGCTCAGCAGTTACCACTGAAAATTTGCGGCTGAGTTTTCAAAGCCACCTAAGAGATAGATACACCTAATTCCCATTATAATTCATGGGAACTGGGTGTCCAAACCTCTTGGCCAACTTTCCAGCTTTTCTCCATGTCTCTGACACAGACAGAGGCCTTGGTCCACACAAGAAACCTCCACTGATCTTAGCAGAAGCTGTGTGCAAGATCTAGGAAAGCAAATGGCTCTGCAGCCAGGACTCCATTTCTGGGTGGCTGACATGACTGAAACACAGAGAAAATGTCAGTTTTTAAGATTAATTTTAAAATTCAATTTAGATACTCATTAAATAGAAACCCTGGGAGAGAGAGGGAGGTTTTAAAGGGAATTTTCTCCTCCTCCTTTTAGTTTGCTTGAATGCAGCCCCAGATACCCCTCGCCCACACACTTCTAAACCCAGATTTACCTCTGTCCCACTGAGGTTTGAATTGATGGGGGTAATGTGTAACTGCTCCCCTTGTTAAAATGAACCAGAAGGCAAATGGGAACTGGAATTCCTCCAATAAAACATATTCCAAGCAACTTCACCCTCCTCGTGCTATCACTGAAGTCAATGGCAGAACTTCCACTGACTTAAAGTAGAGGCAGCACCAGGCCACAAAATTAATGTTTTTCTTGTGCCTTTTACCAGAAGTCTCTGCTCTCTAATGAGAACTACTCTTACTCTCATGTGTGATCAATAAAAAAAAAATAGCTGCACACGCACACAACAATATATGAAACCTAACATGCCTCCCTTGTGGTCCCTTCTAACCCTAGGATTCTATTTCCAGGAGCAAATGTTCTTTCCTCATGGATTTCTCTTAGCTCTGCTCCTTACCCACTGCAATCCAGTGTCATTATTTGTGGTGCTGTTTCATTTAGAATTCAAGACTCTTTCTGTAGGTATGAAGATCACCAAGACTGCCTATTGTGCTGTGTAAAACACACAATATGCAGCTGGTCTATATAAACTTGGGCTGAAAATTTCAATATTAGATACTGATCTTGGGTGCAATTTGGGCTGCCCAATTCAAGACAGCTTGGCCCTGATTGTCAGAGATCCTGTACGCTTACAGCTTACATCGACATCCAATTGCAGCACTTCCAAAATAGCCTCAAGCCCCCACTGTCTCAAGCTGAGCACATACAAATTGAAGCAGCTAAAATCAGAGGCCATTTTTTGTTTGGCCTTGATGTTTCATTACCCCTTCCCACATCAGAAGTATTTTAAGTCATGCTAACATTATAAAAGCCTGTTTTGTGTTAAATGTATTCAAATCCCCACCTTCCTTCTGTGCTTTTATTGGGCCTGATTCCTCAGCACCTTGCACTTTGTGTAGTCATTTACACTAGCACAACAGGGGTGTGAAAGAGGCCCAGCCTGGTGTGCTCCATTTTATACGTACTTCGCACTGGTGAAAATGATGACACAAGGTGCAAAGGGTGCACCCGGCCCATGTTGTGGGTACACGCTGCCTCAGGGGTCCCCGGGGCGGAGAGCGCGAGGGTGTAAATGGGCCAGGCCTGCATCCCCAGAACAGTTACTCTGCTCCAGCTCTCCGGAGCCCGGGCAGCCCAAGGGCCGCCCTGCCATGGGCCAGGAGCCGCCGCGTTCCCCTAGGCCTGCTGCCCCCCTCAATGCGCGCGCTGGGACAGGCACAGGTGCCACTCACCTCTCCACTGACACGGCCCGACTCCCCGCCCTGCGCCTCCCTGAGCGCGCACCGCAAGGCCTGCTGGGGCTTGTAGTTTTTTACTGCCACCAGCGAGGGTCTGGCGCACGCGTTCGAATGAAGGGACTACATCTCCCAGAGGTCTCATCGCTTAGGGACTATGATCAGAGGCGAGCGTGGCGCTGTGCATGCCGGGAAATCCTGTCCGCGTGTGCCCCCGAGAGCGAGGCGCTTTCCCCCTGCGGTGAAGCGGCGCGACGCCGCACTCCAAATCCCATGGTATCTCGCGGCAGGACTCCAAGCCCCAGGGTGCATTGCCGCCACTATAACTTCCGGGTGCAGGTCGCGCCTGCGCTGGTCCGGGCGTCGCCAGAGGAGGCCACCATGCAGCTGCGCTCCCGGCTGTACAATGTGTTCTTCCGCCGCACCTCCACCTTCGCCCTCACCATCGTGCTGGGGGCCCTCGTCTTCGAACGCGCCTTCGACCAGGGCGCGGACGCATTGTACGAGCGTCTCAACCACGGGGTGAGGAGCCGCTGAGGGGCCGCGCCGGGCCCGAGGCAGAGCTCGCGCAGTTCCTAGGCCGGCGTGGCTGAAGGTCAGGGCGGCCTGTGCACTACGCGAGGCCCCGGCTCGGGCCCGGCGCGGCCCCTTGACAGTCCGTATCCCCGGGCGTGTTCCGCCTGCGGCCAGAGTGGGGCCGCGGAGAGCCGGGCCCCGGCTGACTTGGCCCGGCCGGTGGCTGGCTGGCTGCCGGCTCTAGACCGCCTCAGGGCCCTGCCTAGAAGGGAACAGCCGCCCGGGTGGGTGCCGGGCCCCTCAGCCCCGCCGATGATGGGGGGGGGGGGGGACAAACGGTCTATTCTCCACGCTTCGGCTTCCTTACAACATACCTCGCCCCTTCTGCGCTGGCCGCTGCGCCCCGCTGTCCCCCCGCCGCCCTGCCGCACCTTCCAGCCCGCCTCTGACCGGCCTCTGCCAAGGTGAACACGGCAGTGGGACTTCACAAAGGGGCTGGGTGAACTTACTTCCCACTTAACACAGGCTGCCTGTAAGTGGTGGGGTTGAGTTCTGCTCACTTTACTCAGCCCTTTATTTTACAGGGCCAGATGCATATGAAGGGCCGAGGATCCAGCAACCATGCTAGTATCATGGCGGATGTATCTTGTAAATGCATAGTAATGCCAGTGCTGAATTGCCTTGTGATAACCACCATGATTATAGAAGTACTGCTATTATGGCACTTATAGGGAGGATTTATACATGCTCTTGGACTTCTCCAGTTGTCTTGGCCCTAATGGGGGAGACACCATTTCTTTGACTCTATCACAGGAAGCTTAAAACAAGGACTCATATTTCTTGAATGTTTTCAGTTTCATATTTCTGATGTCTAACTCAACAAAAAAGGTGACAGCAACTTTGCGCACAATGTAGGTCATGTAGGATGTGTTGCCAGTATTGCAGTGCTGTCCCAAGCAGTCTGCAATCTAAATTAGACACAACACAAGATGAGATGAGTCAAGTCATCGTAGTTAAGTTGCATCCATGGATAGGAAAAGCTTGATAATTAATGCTTGGATACCATGGCAATAAGTGATACACACATTACCTGATCCTCCAGTTATCTGTAACTGTCCCCTTAGCATACCAAGTTATGATCAAAAAGTATATATTTTAACTCTAAAAGCACCGAGTTTGTGCAAAATACAACATTACAGTCAAATATAAAGTGTGTATGATTTGCACATTTCCTCTTCCCTTCCAGGAGTTTGGGGCCAGATGAAACTTCTAATATCCAACTGGAATTATGTATTTCTTTGGCTACTTTCTTAATTGAGCAATTCAGTTAAGTGTCAGTCTAGGGTTGTATGCTGATTTTCCTCTTTTTTAAAGAGGCTATGATCCTGTCTAGACCAGGCATTAGAAATGCTGATACTTTCTGCCCACAAACAGGAATCTTTCGAGTATTTATTGTACCAGTTGGTTGTGATGGTTGGGCTAAAGACCTTGTTTTGGGTCCAGCTTGAATCTGTGTTGACTGCAGTGGCTTTTCCTCCGTGTGAATGGGGAGCCAGAAGCTGCAACAGTTTGGTGTTTCTTAACCTGCAAGGTTACAGAGTAGGGCAGCAGTAGGAATCTACAAAGTTGTATGATCCTAGACTGCCTCCCTATAAAAATATACTTGAAAGCTACCTACATTCCCTTTCTGCTACTGTGGCTTACCTAATGCAGATCCTGAGTATGGGGCCCCAAGCTGAGGCATCAGTGCACTGCTCCAGGCTCTTGTGGCACTCACCTGGGAAAACACGTGTGGCAAAGAGGCATGAATAGATGTTTCTGGTCCAAGTATCATACGCTCCTCTGGTGAGTGGGTACAGGGAGGCCATAGAACAAAAGAGCAAAGCTACTATGAAAATATTAAGCAAAATGCAGAAAAGGATGTGTGAATAGAAGGAAGAAATGGCAGCAAGTATGCTGGGACTTGAGGAAGGGGACATGGTCTCATTCTGCCAGTTCACTGCAAGAGGCAGCTTCATCAAAAAAGATGAGATCCATTATCTTAACTCCATTCTACAGTGCAATTCCTCCTCTTGAAGTTACCCCAGAACCTGTTTCAAGTGTGTGCTGTGCCTTCTGGAATAAGTGCTTTGGTATTCCTGGAGTGCACTGGTCTGGCTAGGTAAGGCATTGTGTGGATGTGCCAAAGTGGTCACCTAAACAAGTGCCATTAGGATATGCTGTCAAGGGCAAGACACCAAATGGGACAGCAATGGCAGGAAACTTCAGTGTGTTCCTCACTTGTAGGCATTCCCTTTAGGTGAAAGTAAGAAATTCAGCCCAGCATCACTGGGACACATACATAAGACTTCTTGCTTCTGTTTTTTTCAAATGCAGAAACTGTGGAAACACATCAAGCACAAGTATGAGACAGAAGAAAAGTGAAGTGAGAGCTGCAGGAGCCATGCGGGGGTGCCTCTATCCCCTTGTGCAAACTCTTCAGTTGCCTGATACCAGTTACCAAGAATGAAAATGGGCTTCTGACTGAAGAAATCTGAGCCAGAGTACATCACCAACTTCATCTGTGGCAGAAACCTTGATGGATTTACTTAAGGATTTACTCCTGCTGTGTTAAAACGTTCTGTTAAACTAATAAACTCACTAACCCATACCTCTTTTGCTTACATGTTCAGTGAACTTCCCCTGTGCTCCATATGTAAATAAGGGTTTATTGTTAACCACAGGATGTTGGGCTCTAAATTAATGTGGCATATAAAGCCTTATTTCTGTGGCACTGGTATGGAAAATCATAAGCAGTTTGTTTTTGTGTAACCTAAAAAGTGGAAGCACAGGTACAGCTGAAAGCCTTTGTCAATATTTATTGCTTCTGCCTGGTAAATGTTCCAATTTATAACTCAGACCAATGTACAGACAGGAGCAATAGCCTTAAATAGGCAGGCAATAGCTAGCCAATATCTCTAACCATAAATGGTCTCTCCAAATATTCTTAACAGCACTTTATTTAAAAAATAAATTCCTCCAGCATTCAAACCCATCTTTCACTTTGCTCTTGGTTATATGCAGCACTTTAGTCTCTTTATTTAAACATCTTGTTTTCTACAGTAATTAGTATATCAAAGCACCCAGTTTTGGTTCTGAGGCTGTATCTTTGTTACATCTCAGACAAACCATCTAGCCTTTGCTTGCTGACATGATATGCACTCGTTCAAGATGGCTGCCTCAGTAGTATTGATTTTAATTAAAATCTTAACTTTAAATATCCTTCACTATTCAGGGAGAAGTGCTGCTTTGCTTTCACACAGCTGGCCTGAGCTGCACTTAAAAAAACAAAACCCAACCCTGGGGGAGAAGGGCTAAAATGAAAGGGCTGTGTAAATAGGATGTATATAGCTGGTGTATTCTAATGACATCTGTGAGCCCTCTAAGCTCTTGAAAAGTGACTAAGTCATTTTAAATTTAATATAGGTCTGCAGTGATCTGTCTTGAGTGTTCTGTTCAGCCTTTTCTGCTTACAGTAGGAGTATGCTGAAGTGGTGGTGCAGGTGCCTTATTCTTTTGCTGTTTGATACAGTACATAAGGTGCTAAACAGATAGTGCCTGTCCTGGGAGCATAAAGCTAAATATACAGGCATGGGGGAAAGTGGTAAAAAGCAAGCAATGGGAAGGGATATGGCAATACTATAGTGAGATTGTAGCTATGTCATCCTTGGCTATGTCTATACAGCAGCAGGCAAGACATTTCCCAGAATGGGTAGACTACCATGCTAGCTGTGCCTGAGCCTGTAGTAGGGGTGTATGCAAGCAGCTAGCGCAAGCTGCCATGCTTGGTTTTGTGTCAGGGTGCTATTCTTAGCCTGTGAGGTGGAGCAGCGCTAGTGCCTATCTGTCTGTAGGGATAAGTCTCTCATCCTAACTGATAGCAGTGCCATCAGTTCCCATGCCCCTTTGCTGCCTATTCCCAGAAACCCTCTTCCTTCACAGGCCAGGAATTGAGGAAGTTAAAGCATTATCTAACTCCCTGATTCCTTTAAAAGTTGTCCAATGGGAATCTGTTTTTAGTGCATGGGGATGATGGAAACCAGCTACTTCTTGCCAGTCCAGTACTGTACAAACCAAGCTGACTGCCAGTCCTACACACCTTACACTTGAACTGTCTTTCTGCTTGTTACACTTCCACTAAGAACATGCCATTGAAGTTTTGCTGACAGATGACTCTGAGGTGGAATGGAGCTTGCTACTGCAGTAGCATGAACTGGAGAAAAGCTTTACCGACAGTGAAAATAGATTAACCACAATGGGTGCCATTTACACTTGGTGGGTAAGGAGGATTTGTCAATATTTTGTTTGAGGAAAAAAATGGCTGCTGTAGACTCTTAGCAGCCTTAAATTGCTTTTATAGAGGCACCGTAGGGGGTAGGATTTAGGCCTTGCTGGTCTAATCTCATAACCTAACAAAAAAAACCACATTTGCTTCTAGTGTAAGTTCTACCTGGTGATGGTGGTTTCAGCAGCCTTAAAGCTCGAGTTACCTAGCAATGAATACATTTTAGATGGGGAGATGTGGTAGCAAGTCTGGCAAAAAGCAAATTATTAGGCAAGGGGATAACTATGAAAGTACAAGGGTTAAGTAGTTTCCCATGACAATGGCTTTTGGGAAAGCGCAAGTGTTAAATTAATTCATTTTACCCCATGTCCTAGTGGGCTGTTGAATAGTGCAGAAAATTTTATCCTGTGAACATTCAGGGCTTTATCCTATTTGCATAATGGTGACAGCCATTTCCATTCTTTCTGAAAGTAGCTCCAGTGTTATAGCACTAATCACATAGCTGTACAATCTCCTCCCCCTGCGTATAACTTAGCAGTGAGGGACGTGCATACAAAGCTTAATACAAAAGCCTGCCTTCTGCAGTATTTGGAGAAAAGCAATACTACACACACTGAAACAAGGGCTAGAATGCTGGAAGCTTAGAATTCAGTGCATTTTAAGTAGCAGCAATACACCAAAAATAAATTGCTCTTTACTTTCTTTGGAACAGGTTGATCTACCACAACCCATTTGTCATCTGTTTATGTGGGGAGCTAATGTACTCATCCTACATTTGAAAATAAATAGTGTAAGTCTACATGCTGGTGAGCAGAACACGTTTTAAATGTGCAGATATTTAATGACAACTTATTGACATTCGTATCACAGACAGCTAGCTCCATCTCCCATGTCTGTCTAGGCTCTTGTAAGGTAGCCCTCACCATGGTATCTGAGTACCTTACAAATAGATTAAAGTGACCTCAGGAACGGTCTCATTCTGTAGAAATGACTTTTTGTATGACAAGATTGTTTCTCTTGAGACCTCTGTCAGCAGGCAGAGATTGCTATTACTAGCTCCTAGCGTTCCCCATGACAGGTATGATCTGAGCTGTTCTGCTTAATGAGTGGTGACAAGTAGCTATTGGGAAAGCAACTCTATGGACTGTGACTGCAGAGGCAAATCACTGCATGCCTTCCCCTCGCCTAATTTGCATATTGCAATCTTGCTTTAGATGCCTTGATAGTGAATGCATTTCAAAAGGGCTTTGGTCCATGCATATCCACTGCACACCTCACTTCATTAAACAAGCTCCTAACTGCAGACATATGATAGTTCACTGCTAACGGATACAGACAGATTAAATTAGATAGGGTTCATTGACAGAAACTGCATAAAACACCAAGCCGAAAGATTCAAATTCTTTATCTGCATGTTTTTATACACATTTCTCGCTCGAGGGAGAGGAATTTAAAGTACATCACCATACAGCTGAACTCCTAGGGCTTTGTCAGCAACAGGAATGGCCTGTTGTGCATTTGTTTCTATACATCCCATGAGTCTACTGCAGGATAAGGCACCATGTGTGTGGAGTGGGCAGCTGTAGCTAATGGCACAGGCGAACCTCACTGTCAGTTGTAGTGCTCATTCTAAGTGCTCTTAGCTGTGCTGATTGGATGCCCCAGGCAGTTGTGGGGGCGGGGGGATGTTTCTTATATGAAAATAAAGTTCTCACAGAATCATTACAAATAGTTTAAAAAAAACAACTGAATGGCTGTTGCAGCCTGTCCTATGCATCTGAGAGACCTGCTGCTGCACTAGCTGTATTGACAACTAGCACAGCAGCAAGCCTGCCTGATGGGCAGTTCCTATTCATAAATGGAAAGCTCTTCCAAGGGCAGGGTGATCCCAGTTAAAATTGAAGGGTTGGGTATTGCACCATAACCTTAAGATCAGGAGGCCCTCAGAAGTGAAGGCCTGAATCCAATGCAATGCCTTGGGCTAAGAGTCCCTCAGGAAGGGATCATTCCTTTGTTCCGTTTCCTGTCAGCCATGACTCGGCGGTTATGATTAGCTCTTGCCCCTTTGTTGGCTTCCTTCTTCCTTCGGTCTTGGACTGTATCCCGGCTCTGTCCACGCCCCTTGGCATTCCCTACAACAGCTGAGGTGTTGTCATGCTTGTACCTGAAGTATAGATAAAAATGGGAATCACCACAAGTTCTGCACAAGGCACACTGAGGATCACAAATCTAATTTCTCTTTCTAAGACAAAGGATCCTGAGAAAAGATCAGATGTGGAGAGAGCACACCTGAGGGGAGTACATCCACCCAGCCATCTCCCCTGATGAGTGAGCTGTGCAGCACTTCTATAGTATCTGAACATTATCCATCAGCCATGTGATGCCAGCTCATTCTTCCTGCTTTTAGCATGCCAGCAGCCAGCCAGATGTTGCACTGAAGCCTTGTACTGTCCAGGCATCCCCTGTGGTAGTTACTGAGGATCTGGGAAGCTCCTGTACCCCAAAATCTTACTAATCTTATGCAGGTTCCTGCTCTCCCTTCCCCCATATAACTGCAGCAGTAGCATTGCTGTGCCAGCGAAGGGACTTGCCAGGCATCCCTGCCACTTGGTGTAGCTGCACTCTAGGCAGCGAAGTGGAAGCTGAGTCAGAGGTTGGAAATGGTGTCACTCCCAACAACTCTCAAAAGATGGACTGTCATTTCTGAAAGCCAACCTGAGGCTGTGTGTACACTGCGCACCTTACCACGGTGCAGCTGTGCCGCTACAGCACTGCCATTGTAAGGTACGTAGTGTAGCCGCTCTCCTGACGACCAAACAAAAGCACCAACAACAGGCGGTAGCTTCATCATCGAGAGAGCGTCTCCCGCCAGCAAAGCACCGTCCCCACCGGCACTTTTTGTCGTTAAAACTTTTGTTATTCAGGGTTTGTTTGTTTGTTTTTTTCACACTCCTGAGTGACAAAAGTTTTAATGATGAAAGTGCAGTGTAGACATATCCTAAGACCTGGAGCTTCAAGTCAACTCAAGATGCAACATACCATTGTGGCTGGAGCTCTGAGGAGACAGGAATATTCCGACCAGGTGCAACAGCATAACAGTCACCAAGGAGGAAATCCTGGCCCACTAAAGTCAGGGAGTGTTTTGCCACTGACTCCAATGGAGCCATGATTCACCCCTGGAGAGGGATTCCATCTTACCCTTTCCTTGCAAGGTAAGTCATCCGTCTGGCTTCAGCTCTCTCCCTCAGCACTGCTGGGTCCTGCACAAAATTGTCCTGTTGTGGGATGGAAATAAAGTCTTTAATCTCATTACCGTCTTACCAGCATTCAGCGTGACTTGGGGAGCTACAGAAGCCTGACTTCTTGTGGCTCCCTGGTGTAGGGAGAGTCCCCCACATCCCTCAGCTGAAGTTATTCATTACAGTCAAGTAGTCCCCCAGGATCAGTGACAGGGAGCGGCTGATGTGAGATGCCAAATTGATCAAAGTGAAAAGCATCCGAAAATTTGAATTGCAAGTGTTTTCACTGAGATTTTAGGGATTTTTTTCCCCCATCACAGCCAAATGGTCAATTTCCATTAAATCCATGACAACCATGAAAATAATACAGCTTTAATGATCCTCCCCTCCCCCTCACACACACTGCTGGCATCATATCCTCTCTTCCAGAGATACATGCACACCTCTCCAAGGAATAAGAGTCATGTGACATGCCTAGGTTGGGAGGCTGTGGGCAATTGTACTTGGGGGACACTTCACTGTCCAACTTGCTGCAGCCTGCCACTCTGAAAAGCAGAGCTGCCTCAATGCTATGTGAACGGATTCATGCTTTGGAAAAGGAAACCCTTTCCACACTGTTACTGGGCAGGGCTTCAACCAGCGGCATATTATCACCTAGGCCGACAAGGCCTAGCCCTAGGGCGGCAAATTTATAATAGCAGCATGTTTGTAATCGCGGCATCAGTGCGTATTGAAACCACCAATGACAGCACGAAGCCATTTAGTAAACATATGAGAATCCTAAACTTCACCGGACCCCCGCTTGAACGTGGGGTTTTGGATCCATGCACGGTCCTGCGCTATAAGCGAAATCGTGCTATACAGACGCGCGTTCAAGCGAGGGTCCGCTGTACTTGTAATTTTATTTATAATAAAACTTGTAAATGGTCAATTATTTTAATGATATTTACATTCATTTTAGTTCAAACGAATTTGTAAAAAAACTAAAACAAGTTCATATGGGGCTGGGGGCGGCAATTATTTCAGGGCCTAGGGGCAGCAAAATCATTAATCTGCCACTGGCTTCAACAGGTGAAATAGACAGGGCATACAATAGAATTTAGCATAATGCCAATTCCCATCAGCCTACAAATTAAGCTAGTAACCTTTGTTGTTTCCTTTTCAGGCTCTTCCACTTCCTCCTCCTCCTCCTCCTCTTGTTCTTTGGGTCTCAGGACTTGAGGGATGGTAAATGGCCTGGGAAATGGAGAGAGAAAGGTGAAAGATTCAGTATTATTTCATCTGAGCAATTCTGATACTAGAATATTTTAAAGACAATTCTGAATAACAGAAGGGCAGGTCTTTCAAGAAGTGAAATCCACAGCTTTTATGGACCTGCCTAATTTGTAAAGCAAGTGGACTGAATTAGCAAATCTAGAGAGAAAGAGAGCAGCCAATGACAAATTTGCCATGTTCCAATGACTTCCAGGAGATCTGCAATTGGTGAATATTGACTAATAGGGGAAAGTGTCTTAGTGGAACATGTATCCTTGATTTCATATTTAATACTTCACCACCTGTACATTTGGTCTAGCTGTAGGACCATATACATTGGGGGTCAAGTGCAGCCCTATTGTAATTCCACAGAGGTTAATGGAGATCTCCCCCAGACCCACTCTAGGATAGGGATGCCATCTCTGATGTACAAAAAAATCCAAACATCCAGGATAATCCTGAGCCCATAAAACTGGCCAGCTGGCCATGTGTACCGAGCTCCCTCACAGATTTCCTGGGACAGCTACCTCAGAAAAGGGATGATCCCTGGAAAACCTGGACAGACAGCAACACTACCCCAGGATGAATTTGGGGCTGTGTATTTGGTTTAGTTCTCCCTTTTTATATATGCACATCTTCAGTTCCCTGTGGAATGTTCTTTTCACATCTATCAAATCTAGATTAAAAAGGGACAGTTTAAAACACTTACTATCCAGTGCCACCTCGAGGCAGGGATAGGATGGCATTTCATACACTGGGTGAATTGCAAGGGGGAAGAGAAAGGCTGAAAAGACTTGAGACATGCAAGGGACAACAGAGCTGCACAAAAGAAAACATGCCTTCCTCTAGGAGACCACCCAGAAAGCTTTTTGCAAAGAGCAATGGCATTTGATGGTTAACTCTCTCTAGACCTCAGCACACAGACAGCGATGGGACTGAGGGTTGTATGTAGGCATATCAACTCACCTTACATGCACACCATATTAAAATCAGGTATCTGCTCAAAATAGTCCCCACTTTAAAACTGCTGTGATTGGTCAGAGGTTGTCCCATTGATTCTCAGTTGCACCCATTATGCTGACTTTGCTGGGGAGTCTTTCACACAGGAGGATATCCACCGGCTTTATGGCCCTTTTGCACACCTCGAGCAGTGCAAAGGGCCTGGAGCGAGGAAGAGAAAAACTATCCCTTTATTTCTGGCTCTAATGTAGTTCTTCTAAAGGATTCCATTTGATTTTAAATCCATTTGATTTTAAAACCAAAAGTACAACAGCCTTTGTTTTATATCAGACGCCCAGGCCTGATCTTCAGAAGTGCTGAGCACCCTCAGACCTCCCAGAAAAGCCAGTGGGAAGAGTGGGTGCTCACAACTTCTGAAGATCAAGCCCCAATGTGTTACAGGTGAACTGTAAGGAAGTTTTTATTCAAGTCTCTAGAACTCTTTAGGGAGATTCCAAAAGAAAAAAGTAGAGAAGAGAAATATTTTGTTTTAAATGGGGTTAGCACTGCCTGTTAACATGGTACAATTTCTGCTTCCTGAAAATGCTGTTATGGCTGGAAAATTACTCTGTAAACCACAAGAGAAATGTTAAGCTTACAGCTTCCAAAAGATGGAGAAAGAGAGAAAGAGTGGGTGTGCATACTTGGTTGTCTGTCAAAATCTCATTCCTTTTCCCAACATACCTCTAGCCATGCTCTTAGAATTAATGTTTTGCAGTTCCAACTCTCAGCTAACCCTCACACCCCTGGGAGCCAACTTAGTATTAGCTCTATTTTGCAGATGGTGAGACTGGCAGAGAGAGGTGATGGTCACATGCCGAGGCAGTGGAGTGGAGCCCAGAACTCTCAGTTGCATGCTCTAATCACTAGATCACAGAAGAGCCTGTGCCCAGGGTGGGGGGAGGGACTTGCCAAACAAGCAAGAACAGAGGTCAGCTTTTTCTTACTGGTTGCCCAGCAGCTTTTCTGCATTGGGATGGGGGGAGAAACAAGCATAAGAGGCCAATTCACACCCTCCGTTCCCAGTGACCAGCGTTCCCCTCTGTGCAGAGTGAAGTGCTGCCTCAGTGAAAGCTTAACCTCTCTGAACAAAGCCTCCTGCTCGGGTTTTAAAACTGAGCTCAGGCAGCATTTGGTTCCACACATGGAGAAAGGAAAGGAGGTACAGGAGGAAGGGGGAGCATGACAACTCCCTGTTCCCCTGGCTGGGAGAAGCTCCCTGGCCAGCAGGGGAAAGGGGAGACCCAGAAACCCCTCCTCCAGGCTGGGAGCAGAAAGAGCAGAGAGGTGTCTCCAAGCCCCTCTGTCTGGGGTGAGAGCAGAAGCATGGGCAGTGGAGACCTGTGTGCAGGACGAGCATTTTCACCCGGGCTCTGTGCTAGTGTGCAGACACGTGGCTTACAGGACACACCAACCATCCTCTTCCTGTTGGCCAAAGATGCTGTACCCACCTCCTACTGATCAGCTCATCGTCTGAGTCAGCATCGTTCGCCCCCACCTGGTTGCCGTCATAGGTGTCATCGTATTCATCCTCGTAGTCAACCCTATAGAACTGGGCTTCCCCCTCCTGCTCAGGGACCTCCTCTACGATCACACTGTACTGGCTGTAGCGTTCCTTCTGCTCAGCTATCAGGCGCTTGTCATTCAGTAAACTCTTTGTCGTATCCTTGTCCTTCCTGCACGTCGGTGGAGGGGACAGAAAGAAATAAAGGCAGTTTAGAGTTGCTCTTTACAGCTGGATTTTTTAAATAAATGGAAATTTAAGCACCATCTGGTGACTACATTTTATTAATCCTGCTCTAGCACCTTTCATCTCAAAGAAGCTCACAAACCTAAGCCTCACTGCCTCCCCGCCTGAGGTAAGTAATGGAGATGCAAAAGGATCTTTTGACCCACTAATGAAAACAGCCACTTCTGGTTTGGAACACAACAGCTGTTTAACAGCACCCAGCAAGATTGTGCAACAGGTCAGAACAGGAATGGAGATTGCCACCTCCGGCGGAAACTGCCGAGGAGATTTTAAGAATGGCCAAATGCAATTAGTCAAGCTGGAATTTGACCAGGACCAAACTCTCCCCAAAAGTACCATGGACCGTGAATAACTACAAGTGGTCAGGGCCTGGAACTTGTCTCAGCTGAGGGGCTGCATGTCCAGGTGCACAGTGCCCTTTAACACCTGGCTGCAGCTGTACTGGTTCCTGGGGGTTAAGTATCTGTATTGCAGTACTAGCGCCTAAAGGCACAAAGCAGGGCTCAGCACTGCATTGTACTAGGTGCTGTACACCTCTCCCCAAGTCAAAGAGCTTCCAACCTAAGCGTAGGATGAGAGAACGCAGCTGAACACAAACAAACAGATGAGGAGAGCACAAGGTAACAGTGAGATGATTATGAGTATTGCACTAAGCAGGGGCTAGAAAAGCAGGATTCAGAGGGGAAAAGACAGCAGAACAAAACACCAAGCAGGGAGATCTGCCTCAGCTAGGAAATCAGAGCCCCACAATAACACCACTTTGCATTCCTGTTGCACTTTATCTATATATGTCAAATCACTTAAACACCCATCAATTAACCCTCATCCAACCCCTGTGAGGCAAGTAATACTAGACCCATATTATAGATAAGGAAATCAAGACACAGGGGTACAGCCAATATTCAGATACAGCCATTGATTTAGCATGCCTCAGTTGCACAGGGACCTGATAACTCACGCCGGATTTTCAGACATGCTGAGCACCCACTGGTCCTGTACAGTAATCAAGACCTTGTGATGCTGAGGTTGTAAACCACATATGAGAACTTATTGCAGACTTATGGGGAAATCCCTTTCTGAGTCTACTCGGGACAACCTGCAGCTCCCAAAACCTGAGGAGGAATTCACATCTGAATCCAGAATTCATTCAGAATCTGCATAGTCTCTTCATATTACTAGTGGAGGAACCTGTCTGATGAACAGGTATATCAAGAATTGCCAGGTTCCTGTGACATTCTTGCAAATATAGGGAAAACCATCCTCTGTCCTGACCATCAATTCCATTCCTATTCAGAATCCCCACATTAGATAATGTTTGCTTCCCCTTACTCCATGAATCACTGCTTCTGTTGCTTCTACCACTGTTTCTGTTGCTGTGCTTAAATTTAATTGCAATCAATTCTAAATGACTCTGCAAATGTTTTGCTTTACTCACGTGTGCGGCCCAGGCTGGACTAAGAGCTCCTGCTGGTATTCAGCAATGAGGCTGACTAAGCATTTGATAATTTTCAGAGTAGCAGCCGTGTTAGTCTGTATCAGCAAAAAGAACAGGAGTACTTGTGGCACCTTAGAGACTAACAAATTTATTTGAGCATAAAATATTTGAGCTTATGCTCAAATAAATTTGTTAGTCTCTAAGGTGCCACAAGTACTCCTGTTCTTTTCATTTGATAATTGTTTCCTGTTGAGACGACATGAGGGCTTTGCAACAAAGCTGCACTGAAGTACATAAGGCTGTGTCTGCACTACGCAGACTATACTAGCATAGCTATGTCAGCATCTCTATACTGGCATGACACCATAGCGTAGATGCAATGTACACCAATGGAAGGGGGTTTTCCCTCGGTGTAGGAATGCCACCTCTCCGAACCAAGTTCGCTACATCAACATATCCATTCTTCCATCAACAGAACTGCGTTTACCCTGGGGGTTCGACTGGCAGAGCTGTGTAGGTCGGGGGTGGTTTTTTCACATCCCTGACCAAGATAGCGATGTTAACCTAACTTAAGTGTAGATCATGCCTAACATAGGTCAACTTACAACCACTACAGTAATTACTGTGTCCACACTGCCCTCCGTCCCTATGCGTCCTCACCAGGAGCGCTTCCATCCACTTAAGAAGGGCAGTGTGGGGGGCTGAGAGCCTGCGCTCTCAACTCCACATGCAGCTGCCCTCTGGGCTCACAGCTCCCCACTCCCCACTGGGCCCCCAGCTGCCCCCCAGGCTCTCGACTCCCTGCTCCTCACCAGGAGCCTGGCTGCCCCCTGGGCTCTCAGCTCCCCGCCGCGAGTAAGGCAGCCTCCCGGGCTCCATGCCTGGAGCCTAGACAGCTGCCAGGTTCTCAGCAGGGAGCCTCAGTGCAGCTGGTCCCCCAACTAAGAGCAGGGAGCTGGGCGGGCACAGCCCGTCTGGGAGCAGGGAGCCCAGGGTGGAAGCCCCCATCCACCCTGGGGTGACAGCCTGAGCTGTTAGCAGTTTTCTTGTCAATTTCACAAATTGACAAGAATGACAGCAACAGCCAATAAGACACTGCAACACCCTAACTACACCGACATAAGCCTCTCATGGCAGTGGAGTTATTATATCAGTGCCGTAGGGCACTTACATCAGCAGGAGCAAGGCTGTAGTGTAGACACTGACATAGTTGGGTTGACATAAGCTGCCTTATGTTGACCTAACACTGTGGTGTAGACCAGACCTTAGACACTGATTCTAGAAAGACCTTGGGATTGTTCTTTCTATCCCACAGAGTTCAAGAACATAACTGAGATAACATACTTGGACTCCAGGGGACAGGGTCAGCTAGTTATTACAGCTGGGCCGGGGGAGAGCTGTGATCACTACAACTGATTGGCTAAGAATTGTGCACATCCTATTATATTTGTTACCCCGCCCCACCCTGCTTGGTTGTCTCATCCACCTGTTACATCTGGTCTTCCAGATCAACAGTCCCTGCCCCTAAATGTTTAAATGTATTATACATTTGTCCAGCAACTAGTACAGGGGTGGGCAAACTACGGCCCGCGAGCCGTTTTAAGCCAGCCTGCGAACCACACCACACGGCTCAGCCCCGCTCCGGCCGGGGCGCTGGGTCAGGGGCCACAGCACGCGGCTCAGCCCCGCGCCGGCCGGGGAGCTGGGTGAGGGGCCGCAGCGCGAGGCTCAGCCCCGCTCCGGGCGGGGCGCTGGGTCAGGGGTCGCACCACGCGGCTCAGCACCGCTCCGGCCGGGGCGCGGGGTCAGGGGCCGCAGCACACGGCTCAGCCCCGCTGCGGCCGGGGCGCGGGGTGGGGGGCCGCAGCACGCGGCGCAGCCCCGCTCCGGCCGGGGGGCTGGGTCAGGGGCCGCGGCACGGGGCTCCGCCCCGCGCGGGCCGGGGCGCGGGGTGAGGGGCCGCAGCGCGAGGCTCAGCCCCGCTCCGCCTGGGGCGCTCGGTCAGGGGCCGCAGCCCGCGGCTCAGCCCCGCTCGGCCCGGGGCGCCGGGTCGGGGGCCGCAGCACGCGGCGCAGCCCCGCTCCGGCCGCGCCGCTGGGTGAGGGGCCGCAGCACGAGGCTCAGCCCCGCTCCGCCTGGGGCGCTCGGTCAGGGGCCGCAGCACACGGCTCAGCCCCGCGCCGGCCGGGGAGCTGGGGCAGGGGCCACACCACGCGGCTCAGCTCCGCTGCGGCCGGGGCGCTGGTTCAGGGGCCGCACCAAAGAACCATAGAATCGGAGAATATGAGGGTTGGAAGGGACCTCAGGAGGTCATCTAGTCCCACCCCCTGCTCAAAGCAGGACCAATCCCCAACTAAATCCCCAAATCATCTCCTCAAGGATTGAAGCACCACGCGGCTCAGCCCTGCTACGGCTGGGGGACTGGTTCGGGGGCTGCACCACACGGCTCAGCCCCACTCTGGCCAGGATGCTGGGTCAGGGGCTGCACCACACGGCTCCCAGAAGCAGCGGCATGGCCCCACTCCAGCTCCTACGCGCTCCAATGGGAGCTGCAGAGGCAGTGCCTGCGGATGGGGCAGCGCGCAGAGCCACCTGGCCGTGCCTCCGCAAAGGAGCCGGAGAAGGGACATGCCACTGCTTCCGGGAGCTGCTTGAGGTAAGCGCCGCTTGGAGCCTGCACCCCTGAGCCTCTCCCCACGCCCCAACCCCCTGCCCCAGCCCTGATACCCCTCCCGCTTTCCAAACTCCTCGATCCCAGCCCGGAGCACCCTCCTGCACCCCAAACCTCTCATCCCCAGCCCCACCCCAGAGCCTGCACCCGCTCCCACACTCCAACCCAAATTTTGTGAGCATTCATAGCCCACCATACAATTTCTATTCCCTGATGTGGCCCTCGGGCCAAAAGTTTGCCCACCCCTGAACTAGTACAATGGGGCCCAGCCAGGTTGTGATCTTCAGGTGCAAGATCATGTTCAACAACAACAACAGAACTCTAATAAGATAAAGAGCAAGAGATCATTGAGACCCAAATCAGGCCTTAGATGAGGCTGGAGAGAACCCTATTGCCCAGAAGCCTGGGCAAGTATCAAGTTTTCTGCCTGCTAGACAAGGACAACAGGGGAGACACAGGCTGTCTTCACCACATCGAAACAGCTCTCTCGATGTAAATTCCTAGTGAAGACAAGGCATTGTAGTTTTTACCTTGATGTGCCAAGTCTAGGTCAACCCTATGTGGAGGGTATATGGGTGATCCCAACTAGCTACCAAAGGCTACCTTCACTTGGGTTTTACATCAAAAGGGCTATAACACTAAGGCTATGTTTTAGTCACGGGTATTTTTAGTAAAAGTCACAGACAGGTCACAGGTAGTAAACAAAAATTAATGGCCCGTGACCTGTCCATGACTTTTACTAAAAACACCAGTGAAAAAAACTTGGGGGGGGCTGCCCGTGGGAGGGTGGTCCAGCTGTTTGGGGGTGAGAAGTGGGCGGCGGCGTGTGGCCCAGGACCTCGGCTGGTGCTCGGGGGGAGGGGCTGGTGGGGCCGGGAGGCTCCCTACCTGGCTCCACGCCTCTCCCCCCCAAGTAGCAGCAGAGTTTGGGTGTGGGAGGGGGCAGGGGATTGGGGAACCACAGCCAATGGGAGCTGCGAAGCCATTGCTCTGGGCAGAGGCAGCACACAGAGCTACCTGGCCACACCTCCACCTAGCAGCTGAGCAAGGCGGATGTCGCTGCTTCTGGGGAGCCCTCCAGGTAAGCGCCACCCAGCACCCGCCTCACCCTGTCCCGTGCCCCAACCCCCTGCCCCCTCCCACACCCAAACTCAGCTGCGGGGAAGAGGTTTGGGGCACAGGGGACCGAGACTGCCCCAGCAGCGGCCAGCCTAAGCTGACCCTGAGCCAGGCACACCGGCTGCTGCAGAAATCACAGAAAATCACGGAACCTGTGACAAACTCACAGCCTTAGCTATAACTGCTCTAAAAAACACGCCTATTTTGCCGTGAAGACATAGTCAGGAGGGCAGAGTGACAGACACAGCAACATGGGGAACTAAAGGAGCAGCAGAGCACAAGAGATCTGAGCTGTCTCAGAAAGGTGGAGGATGAAGGGGCTGAGATGAGCAATAGACGTGCTGACAGACAGATGGGAAAAGAATGGGTCTAGCTCAGTGGTCTCCAAACTTTTTACACCTAAGATCACTTTTTGAATTTAAGGGCAACCCAGGATCTACCCGGCTCCTTCCCCAAGGTCATGCCCCACTCACTCCATCCCCGCCTCTCTCCGTCACTCGGACTCCCCCCACCCTCACTCACTTTCACCAGGCTGGGGTAGGGGTTTGGGAGGGGGTGCGGGCTCTGAGCTGGGGCCGAGGGGTTCGCAGTGTGGGAGGGGGCTCTGGCCTGAGCCTGGGGCAGGGAGTTGGGGTGCAGGAGGGGGTACAGGGTGCTGGTTCTGGGAGGGGGGTTAGGGCTGGGGCTTCCCCTCTCTACAAGCACCACCCCCGCATCTCCCATTGGCCACAGCTCCCCATTCCCAGCCAATGGGAGCTGTGGGACAGTGCTTGCAGGCAGGAGCAGTGTGCAGAGGGACACCCCTGCCCTCCCCGCCCCCAGGGCCGCGCTGGCTGCTGCCACTTCCAGGAGTGGCGTGGGGCTGGAGTAGGCAGGGACCCTGCCTTAGCGGCAGCCCCGCTACACCACCGGGGTGGAGGGACAGGGGTCTCCCTCCACACGCTGCTCCTGCCTACAAGCACCGCCCCCGCAGCTCCCATTGGCCGGGAACGGGGAGTTGTGGCCAATGGGAGCTGCGGCGGCGGTGCTTGTAGAGAGGAGAAGCGCGCGGAGCCACGTGCCCCTCCCGCCCAGGGGCCGCAGTGGTGTGTTGGCCCCTTCCAGGAGCGGCGTGGGGCCGGGGTAGGTAGGGACCCTTCCTTAGCGGCAGCCCTGCTGCACCACTGGAGATCGCGATTGTGACGTTGTGCAGTCTATATGGTTTTGTAAAAACATGATAATAAGTGAATATAATGTAATTGGAATAGTTTTATAAAAACATGATAAGTGAGTATAATGTAACTGGAATATGCTTCATGCAAAAGGTATCACAAAGCTTATAATCTACTGAGTGTGATCATCCAATTTGTATAAATGTACCACTCTTGTATCTAAAACTAGAAATATGAAATATAACTCTGAGGGCCTATTGTAATTATGCAAAGTGTGGGCCATTAATGGTGGTTTGGAATCTTAATGGCTCCCATCAACCAGGACAATTGACTGGGGCTCTGTTTGCAAGCAGCCTTCCTGTGAGTCAGGCTGGGAGGAATGAAGGATTGGGGTCTTGCAGTGACATGTGATCATGTCACCTGAACTGGAATCCATCTTTAACCTGGTGCTTTTCCAGTGAGGGGTGGGGGAACCCAGAGGGACAAAGGATTCCCGCCTTATGCAAAAGATATATAAAGGGGTGGAAGAGAAGAGAGAGGAGAGGAGCCATCATGAAGAATCCCCTAGCTATCACCTGAGCTGGAACAAGAGCTGTACCAGGGGAAAGAATTGTGCCCAGGCCTGGAAGGTGTCCAGTCTGAGAAAAAACTTACTGAAGCATCTCTGAGGGTGAGATTATCTGTATTCAGTTTGATTAGACATAGATTTGCGCATTTTATTTTATTTTGCTGGGTAACTTACTTTGTTCTGTTGTCTGTTACTACTTGGAATCACTTAAATCCTACTTTCTGTATTTAATAAAATCACTTTCTACTTATTAATTAACTCAGCGTATGTATTAATACCTGGGGGAGCAAACAGCTGTGCATATCTCTCTATCAGTGTTATAGAGGGCGAACAATTTATGAGTTCGGATTTATTTGGGTTTAGACCCCATTGGGAATTGGGCATCTGAGTGCTAAAGGCAAGCACACTTCTGTGAGCTGTTTTCAGGTAAACCTGCAGCTTTGGGGGCAGGTAATTCAGGCCCTGAGTCTGTGCTGGAGCAGACGGGTGTGTCTGGCTTCACCAAGACAGGGAGCTGAAGCCACAGAGCTGGCAGGGAAAACAGGAATAGAAGTAGTCTTTGCACATCGGGCGGCAACTCCCAAGGGGGTTTCTGTGATCCAACCCGTCACAGCGATCGACTGCGAGATCCTCTAGGATCGACCAGTCGATTGTGATCGACTGGTTGGTGACCACTGGCCTAGCTGATATCAGCCAGCAGGGAATGGTTTGGGAGAAGGCATAGAGCATTGCTGGGTCTCACATGCTGATGTCTGTTGGTGCTTTGATCAGAGGAATGTGGTGAATGGGGATGGGAGGGATGGGGATAACCTGGGGCCAGGTCCATGGTAAGAAGTTAGGTGAACCCAGCTACATCGCTCAGGGGTGCAGTTAAGATGACCTAGCCCCTGGTGTAGCTACCGCCTCTCAGGGAGGTGAATTAACTACTGTGATAGGAAAACCCCTCCTGACGCTGTAGTGAATGTCTACACTTATATCGCTACAGCAGTGCTGCTGTAACGGTACAAGTGCAGACATAACCTGAGTCTGGGGATTTTCCAGCTGTACTTAGACAGTTCAAAGGTAGGTATTTTGGCCAGCAAGGCAAGCAACAATTTTGTTTGACAGCCTGTGATGCTGACAGATCAGGTGCCAACTCAGGCCAAGGTCCCCATGCTTCAATACTGACAAATACATAGATGGAATCACTTATAACATCTGTATCACAGATTGTAAGGTAATATTTGAGCATTTGCACTATAAGCCTTGATAACTGTGTAAGTCACCAGACAGGAGAGATGTAGTTGTAGCCATGTCGGTCCCAGGATATTAGAGACAAGACGGGTGAGAAGCTGGTCCAATATAAGGTATTACATCACCCACCTTTTCTCAGACAGATGAGATATATTGATTAGTGTGAAATGCTGGTCTCCAACAGAAGGTGGTCTGTCCTGCCCCGCAAGGGAGGCCCATTGACACCAGGCAGATCAGAGTGGAACATTAAAAGAGAACCAACAACTTTGTTGTTTACTCTCCACCCCTCCCGCCTCAGGAAGATGAGTCTTGCAAGTGAAATCCTCCCATCAGATGAGTTAATCGCTGGAAGCAGCAGTCGAAGCGGACGGGGGAAGGGAATAAAACCCCCTAACTTCTGCTGCTGAGAGTTGAGGAGGTGGCTGGGGGCAGGCAAGGATTACTAGACATCAGCAAAAGAAGCCCAATGCTCAGCCTGGGTTAGCCCTAAAGGACATAGAGATCTTGCTTATTATAGAAGCTTCTACAACTTTTTGAAACTTAAGATTGGAACTAATTTGTGTGTACCTATGTTTACCTGCTTTAACCTTTTAAATAACTGATGTTTCCCTTTCCTAAATCTGTATATATATTATAGGATTGACTATGAGCGTTGTCTTTGGTGTGAGATCTAAGGTGTAGTTGACCTGAGGTAAGCAACTGGTCCTTTGGGACTTGGAGTAGCCTAAGGCCAGGTCTACACTGCAGACCTATAGCAGTATAACTAGGTCGTTCAGGGGTGTGAAATATCCACAGCCTGAGTGACATAGTTATACTGACTTAACGCCCCCTGCCACCATGTAGACAGCGCTATGTCAAATGGAAGAGCTTCTCCCATCAACATAGCTACCGCTTCTCGGGGAGGCGGATTAACTGTGCCAATGGGAGAAGCTCTCCCATTGGTGTAGGAGCATCTTCACTTGAGTGCTGCAGCGACACAGCTGCATCGGTGCAGCTGTGCTGATGCAGCGTTTTAAGTGCGGACCTGTCCTAAATATTGCTGTGATACTTGGTGCAAGGGACCATCTATCACAAAGGTAGTCTTGCCTGGGGGCAAGACCAATCAGAGTATTCAAGGGGACTGCCTGTGATTTCATGTTCAGGCTGTTATAGAGCCTGAGGAGTTTACATTTGATAATTGGTTGGTGAAATCTAAGTATAGAACTCAACCAATTTGGAGTTTTGTGCCCTGGTTCTTAACAGTCTGCCCTGAGGTTGGTCCTCACTCTCTTGAGTATAAAGAGCAGATTATTATATGCAGGACAGCTTGACACAGCCAAGCCAGAGTAGGATTTGAAGTTAAAAAAGCTATAATTTGATTACTTGCTGCTGCAAATAACAGTCTGATTGGACTTAAGGGGGGAACTGACTTTCCTCCAATAAAAGATATTAGCACACCCACCTTTCCTCCAATACTTTGTTAGTGTCTTGGAGCTGCAAACTTAGCTGATGCTGCCACAGCCAGACAGTTTAATTTACAAATCACTTTCATTTCCCAGCTATTTATATATCTATAGACAGGTCCACACACAGGCTTGGCTGATTTAAAAGAAATGTTTGAATAATGCCTGGAACACATCAAACCACTCTGTTGGGCTTTTGAGGGGAAACCCCCCCCATCAACCTGAATCAGCAGAGGGTAATACCAAAAGCACTGAGTTAAACAAAGTACACGACACAGCACAGCATGCTCAGAGATGTGAGAAACAGAGGCAATGCACTTTCACAGAGACAGGAACTACTAGTGGAGGAACTAGATGACTGAGATTGTGTTATCTGAGCTAGATTTCAAAACAGATGGACATTATTGATATTTGTACTTGAATTTGAAACAAATTTTACCTAGCCTCATTTCTGACTCACAAATCTCAGACTGGTGGCAGTAGTGGCCTTGCAATTTATGGAGAAAAGAAAATGAAACATAAAAGACCAAATCAGAGTCAGATGTTAAAAGTGAGTCTGGCGCAGTAGTGTCAAACAGTACAAGCTGAATAGAGAGAAAGGCCACAACACTATTTCATTTTAATTTCCTAGCGAGAATGAAATCACAGCCCAAAAATTGGGACAATGATGTTTTCTTGTTAAAACCAACCAAATCTCTAGCCTCAGCTGCTTGTGGACAAGTGATCAGGAAAATAACTCTACCAGTTGGCCTCAGACATACAAATATACTCTCAGAGGACTGCAACAGCATTTTCTTAATGGAATTTATTGCTCTAAGTCCATGAACATTTATACCACCCTGTCCAAAAGAACTGATTGAAGCTGTGATACGCACCTCCTGCCTTTTTGTACCCGGGACATGTCCACTGAGTCCCTGCTGAATATATCAAACTCATCATCCTGGAAGATGTTGTATCGAGAAGTCACCAGAGGGGTTGGTTCTGTCTTCACCTGCCTGTTAGAAAGGGGACAGAACAGAAGCCACTGAGATAAAGCTAAGAAGGGCCACATTCTCTCAGTCAATGTGCATCATGCCATGATCTCCATTACTCCGTCAATCCCTTAATCATACACAGCAGCACAAAGTACAAAACTGAACAGCATCAGATTGCAATAGCTCCAGTCATTTTCTGTTTCACAGCCCCAGTTAACATCCAATACTATGCTGGTCTAGAATAGAGGTCTCAAACCATGTGGCTGATCTTCATGGGGAGGCTCAAACCCATTTAGGAGAAAGCAAGGGGAGAAAATCCTTCTTTTAAGAATGGACAAAACTAGAGTATTCAATACTGAAGCACGATTATGCTCAGCAGTGACTTGGTAAAGTCAACACTGTATGTATGTATTGGGCTACTCTCTGGAGGAAATCCCAATAATTTGTTATGGATGGTTTCAGAAGGTAGGTCTCCCTATGGTTCCTTATTTATTCTGTCTCAAATATTTCCAGATTAAATTTGTTCAGTTTACAAGTCAAAAGAGGATTATCTTTAAATTTATTATTTCTGGTGCTGTATACTCAGCCTGGAATCTGAAAAAAGTCAGCTGTGCTCTGTTCTAAGATCACCAGGAATCACAATTCTGCCTTTGCCACTTAGCTGACAGTTTTGTTGATGATGCATGAAGCAAAACAGAATCCACCCAGTCTCCCGTAACTGTGTTAGCTCTGCAGTGCTAACAGAAATAAAAAGTAGTTTGTGCCAGCAAAGTCAGCAGATCTGATTAAAAGAGAATAAAAAGCAGATTGTTATGTACAAAACCACCATTTTATATAGTCTCTGTTCTGATAAGATTGCATTTTTTTTAAAGTGCATCACTGCTGAGCAACATAACAGACACAGTCAGCTAATGCCTTTCTGGAGTATGACAGGGCATAGCATACCATTCACGTCCTGAATCACAGTTGGAAACTGCTGCTGTAGTCCATGCACATTCTACAGCTGCAAAGGCAGCTAAAACCAAGCAGGTTCCATTGCTGATTATGATTCCTAAGTCCCCACATACAGAAAGCAACATACAGAAAGCAGCAGAGGCCAGGCAGCTCTGTGGACTCTGATACAAGTGGATTTGAATTGTAATTTCTCATTTCTCCTTGGTTAAAATTAAATTTCTGCACAGAGTACAATTCTAGTACCTTACAATTTAACTACTCTGCCCTGCAGGGTGAATTCCACTTGAATTAGTTTCTTTGAAGATACTCCCTTCATGCAGGACTGGTGGGATTTTGATCATGAAGGACCATACCATAGGCATCTGCAGCAAATTAGTAACTTTTGCAGGTAATGGATTTGGGGCTTGCTGTACAAGAGTGGTGGCACTATTGCCCAGTACAGGGCTAAGCTGTTGTCCTCCATGACGTGATTTTGACAGGTCTCATTTTAGTGTCCAATGGACAATCATTTGTGTCACTTCATAACACATGACCCAGCCTCTGTTGTACAACAACTCAGGATGGAAAAATCTCTGGCCTCTGCAGGGAAACCGGGGAAGAGGCAGGACTGAGGCTTAGTGGCAGACAGAACTGGGCAGCTCCCACTGCAGCTACCTGCCGAGGGAAACACAAGCTCATTCAGTTTCCCAGGCACAGGGTGATTAGTAACCATCATGCAGAACAGTCCCTTTAACAATCCACAACTGGAAATAAAACAACATCAAACATATTAAAACCTCTTCCCCACCTTGGCATTGTTCGCTCCAGTTTGTCCAGGGATGGCACCAGCCTATCCTCCAGGATGTTGTTTATCACCTGCTCTACACTGTAGCTGTGCTCCTCCAGGCAGGCCAAGATGAAGCCCTCCCCTAGGTCAGGCAGCAGATCTTTCACTTGAGAGATCAAAGAATCCAACTCCACCCCCGAGACCTTGGCAGCGGGTGCTGCAGCTGCTCCAGCACACTATACATACCAAACACAAGGGGTGAAATTACTGAAAAGGGATCACAATACAGAGAGCGCATGTGTGCATGGAAACCGGGGCAAAGAACAGTTAGGGTTATGAGAATAGAACCCAAATGGGGCACTAGGCAGAATCCATCAAGTACAGAATTAGGTATGCAGCTCTTTGAATCTGAAAGAGCTGGGATATTTTACAGCATCTTTTCCTCAAATAATACTTAACAGGTATATCATAGAATCATAGAATATTAGGGTTGGAAGAGACCTCAGGAGGTCATCTAGTCCAATCCCCTGCTCAAAGCAGGACCAACACCAACTAAATCATCGCAGCCAGGGCTTTGTCAAGCTGGGCCTTAAAAATCTCTAATGATGGAGATTCCACCACCTCCCTAGGTAACCCATTCCAGTGCTATACCACCCGCCTAGTGAAATAGTGCTTCCTAATATCCAACCTAGACCTCCCACACTGCAACTTGAGATCTGTGGATGAGGGGAAAGCAGTGGACGTGTTATTCCTTGACTTTAGCAAAGCTTTTGATACGGTCTCCCACAGTATTCTTGCCAGCAAGTTAAAGAAGTATGGGCTGGATGAATGGACTATAAAGGTGGATAGAAAGCTGGCTAGATCATCGGGCTCAACGGGTAGTGATCAATGCCTCCATGTCTAGTTGGCAGCTGGTATCAAGTGGAGTGCCCCAAGGGTCAGTCCTGGGGGCGGTTTTGTTCAATATCTTCATTAATGATCTGGAGGATGGCGTGGACTGCACCCTCAGCAAGTTTGCAGATGACACTAAACTGGGAGAAGTGGTAGATATGCTTGGAGGGTAGGGATAGGATACAGAGGGACCTAGACAAATTAGAGGATTGGGCCAAAAGAAACCTGATGAGGTTCAACAAGGACAAGTGCAGAGTCCTGCACTTAGGACGGAAGAATCCCATGCACTGCTACAGAGTAGGGACCGAGTGGCTAGGAAGCAGTTCTGCAGAAAAGGATCTAGGGGTCACAGTGGACGAGAAGCTGGATATGAGTCAACAGTGTGCCCTTGTTGCCAAGAAGGCTAACGGCATTTTGGGCTGTATAAGTAGGGGCATTGCCAGCAGATCGAGGGACGTGATCATTCCCCTCTATTCGACATTGGTGAGGCCTCATCTGGAGTACTGTGTCCAGTTTTGGGCCCCATACTACAAGAAGGATGTGGAAAAATTGGAAAGAGTCCAGTGGAGGGCAACAAAAATGATTAGGGGGCTGGAGCACATGAGTTATGAGGAGAGGCTGAGGGAACTGAGATTATTTAGTTTGCAGAAAAGAAGAATGAGGGGGGATTTGATAGCTGCTTTCAACTACCTGAAAGGGGGTTCCAAAGAGGATGGATCTAGACTGTTCTCAGTGGTACCAGATGACAGAACAAGGAGTAATAGTCTCAAGTTGCAGTGGGGGAGGTTTAGGTTGGATATTAGGAAAAACTTTTTCACTAGGAGGGTGGTGAAGCACCGGAATGGGTTACCTAGGGAGGTGGTGGAATCTCCATCCTTAGAGGTTTTTACGGTCAGGCTTGACAAAGCCCTGGCTGGGATGATTTAGTTGGGGATTGGTCCTGCTTTGAGCAGGGGGTTGGACTAGATGACCTCCTGAGGTCTATGGTCTATGACCATTGCTTCTTGTTCTGTCATCTGCCACCACTGAGAACAGCCTAGCTCCATCCTCTTTGGAATCCCCCTTCAGGTAGCTGAAAGGAGCTATCAAATCCCCCCTCACTCTTCTCTTCTGCAAACTAAATAACTCCAGTTCCCTCAGCCTCTACTCGTAAGTCATGTGCCCCAGCCGCCTAATCATTTTCGTTGCCCTCCGCTGGACTCTTTCCAATTTTTCCACATCCTTCTTGTAGTGAGGGGACCAAAACTGGACACAATACTCCAAGTGTGGCCTCACCAGTGCCGAATAAAGAGGAATAATCACTTCCCTTGATCTGCTGGCAATGCTCCTACTAATACAGCCCAATATGCCGCTGGCCTTCGTGGCAACAAGGGCACACTGCTGACTCATATCCAGCTTCTCCCACTGTAATCCCCAGGTCCTTTTCTGCAGAACTGCTGCCTAGCCACCCCAGCCTGTAGAGGTGCATGGGATTCTTCCGTCCTAAGTGCAGGACTCTGCACTTGTCCTTGTTGAACCTCATCAGATTTCTTTTGGACCAATCCTACAATTTGTCTAGGTCACTCTGGACCCTATCCCTACCCTCCAGCATATCTACCACTCCTCCCAGCTTAGTGTCATCTGCAAACTTGCTGAGGGTGCAATTCATCCCATCATCCAGATCATTAATAAAGATGTTGAACAAAACCAGCCCCAGGATCAACCCTTGGGGCACTCCGCTTGATACCGGCTGCCAACTAGACATCGAGCCATTGATCACTACCCGTTGAGCCCGATGGTCTAGCCAGCTTTCTATCCACCTTATAGTCCAGTCATCCAGCCCATACTTTTTTAACTTGCTGGCAAGAATACTGTGGGAGACCGTATCAAAAGCTTTGCTAAAGTCAAGATATATCATGTCCACCGCTTTCTCCATGTTCACAGAGCCAGTTATCTCATCATAGAAGGCAATCAGGTTGGTCAGGCATGACTTGCCCTTGGTGAATCTATGTTGACTGTTCCTGATCACCTTCCTCTCCTCAAAATGCTTTACAAACAAGTCAAGGGCTCAGATACATCAGTGGTGGGAGCTGTATGAGTACTAGGTGGGTTACATTGTTAGGAAACCCAAGACGAAAGGAATTAAGCAATCTGTCCAAGACCAGTGGCAGGGCCACAAGTAGAACCCAGTTTGTCTCATTCCCAAGCTTATTCACCATGCTGCATTGAACAGGTGGCTGCAATTCAGTTTTGATTGATCCATTTGGATTTGGAATACAGTCATTGCCTAAGAGCCAAGGAAACAAACAAGACTTCTCACCCCACCAAGGCGCAATCAGTTAAGTGGAGATGGTGGGAGAGAACCATTACCCTCCCTATCCATGCAGCTCCATACTCACATCATACTCCAAGTTGTATGCATCATCAAGCCCTTCTGAGTCCTTCGCAGTATTTTCCACCATTGCTGAAGCTCCATCAGATACCATTGGTGGAGGTGGGCTTTTAACGACTGGTGTTTTTCTCCTCTCCACACCTTCCCAGGCACTTTCCACTGCTTGGAGGATATATGCTGTCCGGGTGTCATCCCTACAAGACTGCATTAAGGGCATTTCTCTGTGCTCTAGTCCAGGTTTGCCTGTTCAGACACCACATGTGAGTAGTTACATGCTCTTTGAGGACTCCAAATCTGTGCCTACACTAGGCTTTTTTCTAACAGCTTCCCCACCATTGCTGTCACTGGTGCAGCTTAATTATAGGTAGCAAGTGTGAGAGTGCCAGTATAGACTGTCAACAGCCACCAGCTTTTTAAAACACAGTGCAGTGTCCACCTGCTGAGAGAAAAGGATACAAGGCAGAGGATGCCTGCTGAAGCAGACTCACATCATCTGCAACAGGAAACAGCTCATCATAGTCACAAAGAAACCTGAAAACACAAAAGCAAGTATATCAGTCAAACTGAGGAGTGAATGAACTGCAAAGCTCCCTGCTGCAATCCTTAATGCACTGCTGTAACCTCATCAGCATGCAGTCATGAACCCCACGACCTTGCAGACACTTCATCTCACACCCAGAAACAAACTCCAGTGTCTATCGCCAGGCCTAGTTTTGCATTCCATCATAATCCAGTCAACCTCCCCACACCGCAACAGCCAATTATAACCCTCAACATGATGCTGTGACCCTCCAATGACCCAATGCCCAGCTAGAGAGGAGGATGATTTTGTGATTAAAACACCTGACCTGGGGGAGTTAGGAAATCTGGGTTTGATTCCCAGCTCTGCCACTGACTCGCTGTGTCTCCTTGGACAAGTCACTTAATCTTGTGGTTCGGTTTCCCCATCTGTAGACTGGGGATAAATAATTGTCTAACCTGACAAGGTAGCTGTGATGATTAATTCATTAACATACATACAGCACTTTGAGAGCCTACAGCAAGAGGTGCTAAAGAAGTGCAAAGCATTATAACAGTCTCTATTATAACACAGCATCCTCTGCAACACTACAATAAAGCTTGTTATAATTCTCTCTCACAGAAGTTTCCTAACTAGACTGAAAGATTTCTAATTCCCACATGCATCAAAGCCCCTCATATACCAATGTCTTCCGCACTTTTAGTGCTGGGAACAGATATGGGAGGACAGTTATTCCTCCTTTGGGTCCCATTCTGTTGGATTTACCTCCTCTCCTGAAGCACGGAGGTGAAGATCTGCAGAAACTCTTCAATAAAGGGCTGAATATTCTCATAGCTATAAGAGACAATGCCATGGAACAGTGAGAAATTGAATTCAGAGCTGTACTTTTGAGAACATCACATTCCTCCTTCTGAACCTCCATGACCTGCCTTGTCTGCCACGTGTGACGACCACATGTACATCACAGCAAATCCCACGTGTTCAACAGATTTCATTCCCGTGGGATTTTTTGAGACTTTTAGTTTTAAAAAGCAGCAAATCATGAAACTGACCCAGCCTTCTCATGAGGCTTCAGTGAACATTTCAGCAAGCTGAACTTGGTCTTAAGGAAATAGGACTTTTGATAGGATTGAAACCAAACTGGAAGGCAAGTGAGATTGCAGTGCATGGCCCAAAAAGAAGTGAAAACAGAGTGGGGAGGGGAGGGGCAGGTACTTATATTCCTAATTACATTGAGATTCCTGCAAGACTGGGTTCCTTACATATGCGGTTATAGCATAGAACCTCCCAGACAATGTGTGATCTCTCTTTTCCTCACCTGTGTGAGGGCATATGCCAAAGTCTCAACCTCCCCTTGGTTCCGGTGCATTGAGCATCACCACAGAAGCCAAACTTATGTGATGGCTGAGAGCCACCCCTTCACAGAATGCTCCTGCCAGTGTATTGATGCCATAGATACTCCTCTAGAACAGGGGTCTCAAACACGTGGCCCGCGGGACGCATGCCCTGCGGCCTGCCAAGCTCCCTGTGCCCCTCCCCTCCCCCCAGTTACTTCCTGTCGCTGCCAAACTCCCCTCACCCCCGCCCCCCCCCCCCGAGTTATTTTATGTGGCAGCTAAACTCCCCGCGTGCTGCTCCCCAATGTTTGGGGCCGGGTCTCTCCCCCAGCCCCACCTGCCGCCTCCCCCGAGGGTCCCCCAGCCTCACTTGCTGCCCCCTCACCGCCCCTGAGCCTGCAGCTCAGGCTGACTCTTCTCCACTCTGCCGGCTTCTGGCATCACCTGCTGCTGCAGGGTCCTAGTGCCCCTCCACCACAAGGCCAGGGCAGGCTGCCCTTCCCCTGCCCTTCTGCCCTAGTCCTGAGCTTCTCCAATGCCCCAAGCCCCTCATCCCCAGCCCCATAGCCCTCACCCCTNTGTATGCTCTGTATAACGCTTAGCACTTTCCAGGAGAGATGGGGGAGGAGCACGCTCAGGGGAGGAGGTGGAGAAGAAATGGGGAAGGGGCGGGGCCTCATGGAAGGGGTGGAGTGGGGGCGGGGCTGGGGCCAGCGAGAGGGGGGGTGTCAGTGATGCGGCCCTCGGGCCAATGCACTAGTCCTCATGTGGCCCTCGTGGTCATTTGAGTTTGAGACCCCTGCTCTAGAAGCAGGATGTGTCACCTTCACAACAGCCCCAGCTCCTGACAGCCCAGACTACCCAGCTCTGTCATTTGCTGCTGTTGCTGCCATCTACCTAAGGCAGCGGTTCTCAAGCTGTGGGTCAGGACCCCAAAGTAGGTCGCGACCCCGTTTTAATGGAGTCACCAGGGCTGGCTTAGACATGCTGGGGCCCAGGGCCGAAGACAAAGCCCAAGGACTTCAGCCCTGGGCAGCAAGACTCAGATTGGGCTTCAGTTTGGTCCCCCCGCCTGAGGCAGCAGCACTCAGGCGGGCTCAGGCTTCAGTCCTCACTCCTGTGGTCGTGTAGTAATTTTTATTGTCAGAAGGGGGTCATGGTGCAATGGAGTTTGAGAACCCCTGAATTCTAAGGTATTAATATGGCCCCCAACCATTACCACAGTACTGTATCTGAGCACTCACAATCTTCAATGCACTTATCTTCTGAGGAAAGGCAGGACTATTATCCCTGTTCTACAGATCGGAACTGAGGTCACATAGGGAACTGAACCCAGCTCCACCTCAACCACCGGAGCATCATCTCCTTGAACAGATTGTACTGATGATAATTTGGGGTCAGTATTCAGGTATCAGAGGAGCTGCAGTGACATCAACAGCTCAGTGCAGGCTGTCTACAAACATTCATTCCAACAGTGTTGTCATAACTATAAAGGAAAGGGTAACAACCCTCCTGTATACAGTACTATGGAATCCCTCCTGGCCAGAGGCACCAAAATCCTTTTGCCTGTAAAGGGTTAAGAAGCTCAGGTAACCTGGCTGACACCTGACCCAAAGGATCAATAAGGGGACAAGATACTTTCAAATCTTGGGGTGGGGGGGTGGGGGGAGAGGCGGGGGAGAGGGAGAAGGCTTTTGTTTGTGCTCTTTGTTTTGGTGGTGTTCGCTCTTGGGACTAAGAGGGACCGGATATCAATCCATGTTCTCCAAATCTTTCTGAACAAGTCTCTCATATTTCAAACTTGTAAGTAATAGCCAGGCAAGGCGTATTAGTTTATCTTTGTTTTTCTCAACTTGTGAATGTTCCCTTTGCTAGAGGGAGGTATCCCTGTTTTGCTGTAACTTTGAAACTAAGGCTAGAGGGGGTTCCTCTGGGCTCTTTGAATCTGATTACCCTGTAAAGTTATTTTCCATCCTGATTTTACAGAGATGATTTTTACCTTTTCTTTTTAATAAAATCCTTCTTTTAAGAACCTGACTGATTTTTCCATTGTCCAAAGACCCAGGGGTTTGGGTCTTTGATCACTTTGTAACCAATTGGTTAGGATATTATTCTCAAGCCTCCCCAGGAAAGGGGGTGTAAGGGCTTGGGGGGATATTTTGGGGGAAGAGGAACTCCAAGTGGTCCTTTCCCTGTTTCTTGTTAAATCACTTGGTGGTGGCAGCGTACCAGGTTTTAACCTAAGCTGGTAGAAATAAGCTTAGGGGGCTTTCATGCGGGTCCCCACATCTGTACCCTAGAGTTCAGAGTGGGGAAGGAACCCTGACAAGTGTAAAGGCAGCATGGTCCAATGGAAAGGGCACTGGCCTAGAAGTCCCAGGGTCTGGATCCTTCTCATGACTCAGCACACGTGGCCCTGAGTAAGTCACTTCACCTCTCTGTACCTCAATTTCCTCCTCTGTTAAATGGGGATACTCACCCCCCTTTGTACAGCACTTGGAGATCTAGGGATAAGGACCGTTACACACTAGCTTTTCACTGGGGTGAAAATGGAATAAGGGCAAAAGCATCCATATCTAGATTTAAAAACATTCTTTTCAATGAGCTACAACACAATGTGGATTTCTATGTATTTTAGGTGTTGCTAGTGCTTAGCCTCATGATATCTAAGCACTAGCCTAGAAGTCACAACATATCCCGTAGCCAATATGAACATGTTCACTAGGACATGGCCCGCTCAGGAGGGGTCAAAACAAAGCCCAGTTTGTAAATGCCTTAGATCAGGGACAGTTTCATCCTAGATCTTTGTACAGCACCCAGCACAACAGGGCTCTGATCCCAATGGGGCCTTTGGGCACTACCCCAATATAAATCAAATAATAATTCATCAGTAATGCTGGAAATCTCAGGACTCTTCTCTTCAACAAAGCAATTAAGCAACTGGATTAACCAGTAGACACTGCAGTCTCAGCCACATGGATAAAGTGCCTGTACCTGCTTTCTAAGATGGGCTGGAGGCAGATCTGGTTAATGAGAATATGAAAGATTTCCACCACCTTCTTCCTGGAATGAGAAAGCCTCCTCCACAAGTCAGCCAGTAAGCTTGAGAGAGAGAGAGAGAGAGAGAGAGAGAGAGAGCATGGAGTTAGTCTCAACACAAGAAAAAAAAACATCTCTGTGGCTTGGGCCCTGCTCACTTTAGAGGAGAACCTGTGTTAGCTGAGCCATTTTGAATGCTTAGGGCTTGTCTACATGAACAATTAGACCACGGTGAGCTGGGGTGTGAATCTTCCCCGCACTCTAACTGACCTTGTGCACCCTGCTGACATGTGTTAACAGTCTATTAGAGCACTTTGAGCTAGTCCTCTTTGAAACGGGACTAGATCAAAGCGCTCTAATAAATTGTTAAACATATCAGCAAGGTGCACACAGACAGACTCCAGCAGGCTAGTATGGGGTAGATTCACACCCCAATTTGCCAGGCTCTAAGGGGTTCTCAAACTGGGGGTCATGACCCCTCAGATGGTTGCAAGGTTATTACATGGGGGTTGCGAGCTGTCTGCCTCCACCCCCAAACCCTGCTTCGCCTGCAGCATTTATAATAATGTTAATATAAAAAATGTGTTTTTAATTTATAAGGGGGGGGTCATACTCAGAGGCTTGCTGTGTGAAAGGGGTCACCAGTACAAAAGTTTGAGAACCTGGTCTAAACTGTTCATGTAAACAAGCCCCCAGTTTGTCTCTGCTGCAAGGAGCAGACAGAACCATTTCACAATCGGTTTGAATACATATTCTAAACAAAGTTGCTCTATAAACATTTTTTAAACACTGTTACCCTTGGTTCTCACTAGCTAAGCAAATGGTATTTAAACCACCTTAGCAAGAACTCTTGCTTTCAAACACACTGGGGCAAATCTATGAAAGAAAGCATACTGGCTCTTTTACATGCTTGCACTTTATTACAGGTTTAGGATGCATCTATCTTGGGATAGTGCACTATGCAGTGCCTCTCCCTAGAAAGTAGAAAAGGATTTACCGTATATACTCGTTCATAAGCCGATTATTTTTGGTAAAAATTTGACGCATCAAAGAGCGGGGGTCGGCTTATAAACGGGTCTACACCAAAATTTGATGATTTTAAACTCTATGGAATCATTGAATTGAATATCTAATATATTGTCGTTTTGTTTACCTGGAGCCCCTGCAGGCACGGCGCCCCTCAGCTCCCAGTGTCTGCGGTTTGCCATTCCCAGCCAATGGGAGCCACTGAAAGTGGCGCGCCACTTCCCGCAGCTCCCATTGGCTGGGAACGGCAAACCGCGGACACTGGGAGCTGAGGGGCTCTGTGCCTGTGAACGCTCCAGGTAAACAAAACGTCCAGGCCCCCTAGCAGCTTACCCTAACAGGCCAGGAGCCAAAGTTTGCCAACCCCTGAAATATAAGGTCGGCTTATAAAAGGGTCATACAGTTTTTGCTATTTTTACCTAACCATCTTGGGGGGTCAGCTTATAAATGAACGGGCTAATGAACGAGTATATACGGTAATTAAAAATCCCACCAGGTGGGAAAAAGGCTTTTTTGAAGTCAGAAAAGCTTCTTCTTCAGGACTCTTGAGAAGAAGCCAAGAAAGGCAGAGAGAGACTAAGGGCATGAATGTGGAAGTGGGAAGAATGTTTTAATTTACTGTGGGGATGGTTCTTTCTGAAAAGAATAGGCAAACCTTCTCTGCCACTTTTTACCTCTTATCCTCACATGTCCTCCTCTTAATTGCAGATTCCAGCTCAGGAATTGCGAGTTCATAAAATGAAGCCAGTCTGCAAAAACATTAATAAAACAAGAACTGTCAATAGATGTTTTTAAAATGCTTCATTAAAAGACAAATCAAATGGGAATCTTGATATTGATATCTCCAGTCTCTCATTACTAGCAGTTCCAGCTCTGATCCTCACAGTTCCAGCTCTGACCCTTGTTTCATTATAGCTTATTCCCAGAAACATAAGTAAATAGACGTGAGGCTGGCAAACAGCAGCTCCCTAAGGATCTGTTCAGCACTTACGCTACAGCTGCAGCCAAATGAGATGGTTTCAAAGCATCCTGCTGCTGACTAGGCAAACGATCTGCACTACTCTAGAGCATCCTGCACACACATCTGCAGCCCATGAAGAGTTGACAGACTGATGCACCCAAACGGAACTCCTTTCTTACTGCTGTGAGATCTCCTCTTTCCAATACTGTAGAGATCAGAGGAGCTAGACACAGAGACTTAGATTGATGACAGACATGCTTGGTCCCATTTGCAGGGAGAGAGAACACATGCTCCTTTTGGTCTTGGGAAGGGAGGGAGGGAACAAAGGAGCCACTTTGGCCTAGTACCAGGTTCTGAAAGCCAGACAGCCCATACACACCATTTTTACCTAGAGACAAAGCATCATGGGATGCAGATATACTTGCCTACACCAAGAAACAACTGGGTTTGCGTCATGATTTGCTAGGGGTTTACAACTGATGGTTTATAGTTCTTTGTACAGAGGCTAAAACTGCAAAATGGTGCGCAGAGGATACACACACACTGCTCATAATTGGTCTCATATTGAGATGTCAACATGCCTCAAGGACACCAGTTTAACAACATAGCAGAAACCAGTTCATACTTCTAGGTCAGGAGACAGACGATTAGCAAGAGTGACAAGACGCTGATTTAGAAACCTTATAGATTCTCAGAAAGGGACACATGCAAATCAGTATTCACCTGCCATACCCCAAAGAACCAGTGATTAGTCCAGATTGACCGTACATTAATAAAATGCAGCTGTCCCCTTAAAAGAGGGCAGGGCCATTTTAGTGTATTTCAGACAACAACAACAGAACTAAAAGCAATTGCTTTTTCCATTTGGGTTACCAAACACCATAGTGCAGCTGTTTGGCCAGTCTAAACATTCACCACCAGTCCAATAATCTGTCTACCGTCAATGGCATGACCATATACAATGGGGATACCCCTCCAGCAACCTACACCTCTTAGAGCTTAAAACCTCTTATCTCACCAAATGTAATAAGCCATATTTTTAAATCTACATCATTATTACGGTAATATCCACAATCAGTTGTGGCCCAAGTGACTGACTTAGTGTGTGGCTGCCCATATCCTTGTTAAAGGGACAGCCTGCAGAGACCACCGATCCCAGTACACAGTGCTGCCTCCACCCAGATCAAGATGACGTGCTAAAACCTGAAGTCTTTATAGGACACACTGCAATATTACTGAGGAAGCAGCAGCAATCTGGTCCATTTTATGGAAATTAGGTACAACCCAGCCTCCTGGCAAACTGCCATGGTAATCCTCAATTGGGGAAACTCTGGGCATCCCCTGTAGTGACCTGTTTTACTACTGTACTGAGCAGCCTATTCTTTTAATGATAAATGTAAAGGGAAAGGACAAAACAGCATACTCGGCATTTATACTCCACTAAGCCAAGCTGTCAGGGACTAGACACGTACCTGTAACAGAAGTCATGTTTTTGAAAGGTCTGACAGGCCAGGGGAAAGACATCAAGAAAGGCCCAAAGGGTGGTGCAAGTGTCACACAAGTACAGCACGATATCCTTCAATGCCTAGTAGAGAAAGAACTATTCATTATCTAAACAGAGGAAAAAGTCACATCGAGTTGTCCTAGCAGCCTAGTATTCGGAGACTAGTGCTAACGCACTGAGTTCACGGAAAAGCTGCCCTTTTGAGGGTGGGAAGAGAGTCTAAGCTCATGGCACAAATAAGACAGTCCACAAATATTTAGGGCAACATCTATACTAGCCCTTTTCTCCCTCAGAAGGCATAATGAAAGCATCTGACTACTTATGCTCATTAAAGTTTCCAAGGCACTTTTGTTAAATTAGGGGGGGCCTGGCCAAATCCCATTTTGCATAACGGGAAATTTACCTCATTAAGTCCCTCTAGAAGTCCAGCTGGATACAGTATTCTTCCCCTTCTATCCTAAATGGTTTCACAGCATTAGTGTTTTCACTTAAAGAGCTGACATGGTCCATTTTCAGTGGCAGCCGAAGTGATTCCTCTATATCAGAGGTTCCCAAACTTCTTTGCTGTGCTCCCCCTTCTACCTGGGAGTCACATAACAGGCCCCCACCTCACCCCCAACGTCCACCCATCCGGAGCAGGAAGTGACTGAGGGGAGCAGACAGCTCACACTCAGGTGGCAGCAGGAAATGGCTGGCTTCATCCCCAGAGGACACCATGGCAGCATGGTGTGGATCACACCAGGGCTCTTCACTCTCCCTTCCCCATGTCCAGAGCCCCTCACTCCTGCAGGCATCAGAGGGTTGTAGCCAGCCAGGCATCTGGGCCATGTGGGCAGGGTAGCAGTGGGGACAGCACGCAGGGAGTCCCCAGCAGTCAGAGAGGGGAGGAAGTGGCTACTGCCAGGGCAGGTTAGCGTGGTGTGAGTCTGGGGTAGACCTGCACTCCTCCACCACCACCGGGACTCCCTGTGTGCTCCCCTGCTGTTCCCCTCTTCCGGACACTTAGCCAGCTGCAACCTCACACCCACCTCGTGCCCCCGATAACCTCATCATGCCCCTACTGGGGAGTGCACCTCACAGTTTGAAAACTAATCCTATAGATGGTTTGTACAGTTAGTGCCTGGAGATTTACATTAGACTATAAACTCTTTTAATATGTGCTTATACAGCACCTAGCACAATGGGGTCCTTCCCTGCACCACTGATAATCATGTAATAATTTTGAAGGAAGGGGCTATATAAATGGAAGATCAACATCATAAAGCTATTTTGCAGTTATTCAGTTATTGCTTTATTTCGTAATATGCCCTTTCACACTGCTTAGCAGGGGTTGGAAAGGAAAGCAGATAAAGGTCATACCAGCATTTATGGGGGGAAAGGCAACCCAAAATGAATAGAAGAACAAAGAATACAGAACTCTGAGTCACATGATAAGCACTGAAACAGTGACTAGGAACCATATGCTGAATGAGACCTAAGTATCTGGGAACTCAATGCGGGGTTAACAGTCTTGGGTTAGCTTAGCAAAAAAAACGATGTACACAGAGGGAAAGGTTACAGCAATAACTCCACCTGGAGAGGCATGGCACTAGGAGTCACTTTGACTCTTTCTTCCAGTTTCTGGGGCTTGGCTGAGGCCCCGTCACATTGCAAGCCACACTCCTGCAGAACGTTGTTGAACACCTGGATCACAAAGAGCAAACCATTAGTACATCAGACAGGCAAATACACCCAGGTGTGTTCTAGCTTGTCAGTAGTCCTTTTATGACTGGCAGCTGAACTGAACAAAAGACATTGCTATTTACACACAATGGAGAGCTGCCTAACCTGAAAGCAGGGACAAATTTACCTGCATCTTTCTCTCACAGCCTACAACAGGGGTCGGCAACCTTTGGCACGCGGCCCGTCAGGGAAAACCGCTGGCGGGCCGGGACAGTTTGTTTACCTGCAGCGTCCGCGGGCTCGGCTGATCGCAGCTCCCACTGGCTGCGGTTCACCGTTCCAGGCCAATACGGGCTGCGGGAAGTGGCATGGGCCGAGGGATGTGCTGGCCACTACTTCCCACAGCCTCCATTGGCCTGGAACGGCAAACTGAGAGCTGCGATCAGCCGAACCTGCAGATGCTGCAGGTAAACAAACCGTCCTGGCCTGCCAGCAGATTTCCCTGACGGGCCGCGTGCCAAAGGTTGCTGATCCCTGGCCTAGAACTTAATAAACAACTCTATTACAGTTGCATCTTTGGAGATTTGCCAACCTCCTCCCCCCACCAGTGCAGGCTATAAAATGAACAAAGGGGCTACAGGCATTTTTTGAAGTTGAATACTTGGGTTTAATACTGCTTTTCCAAGTGTTTTTCTTTGGACTGGTATATGCGTGCATGCAAATATACCGAAGTTCTTTCTGTGACAATGTTAACTAACAAAACATCTAACACACAGTATGCAAAGCAGAGCTCTGTAAACCCAAAGTAATTGCTTCAAGACATACACCACATACAATGGGCAGAATCTTCACTGCCCTTCAAATAACTGTTTTGAATGGATAATCTGGCATCACAGAGCACTTCTACACATGACACCATCTCTCACATGAGTGCTCCTGGACCGCTGACTTTAGCACACCCAAAGCATGATGGAGATGGAGACACCGGAGTCCAAAGAGAACAGAAAGCCATCCCAGCTGTCTTGGCAAAATGACTTTTTAAAAATTATTTGTTTGAGGACTAAAACACAAATTTTCCCATTGCAATGATGCCAAGGCATCTTGATTCATATTCAAATTAAATATGAGCATAGCCCAGTCAGCTTGGGGAAATTCTTACTGCTCAGAGCAACGAAAGCTCAGAACATTGGATCTGGCTAATATCTGTATAGGAGCAATTTATGTATCTTGGTTCCAAAGATATTTTCATTCTCTCCTGTGAGCTTACTGGGTGTTATCACTAGTGTAAATGTCTCAGTTTCTTGATTTGGGGAGGGGAAAATGGGCACTTCCTATATGAACTATCTAGCAAAGGAAGTCCCAAGGATTCACAGCAAGGAGAGTGTCATAAACAGGTAGGATGTAAGGGGGTTAGCTGTAAGTAACCATTGTAGATAAAAGCCATCTAACATAAGTTGGTATAATTAAGGGGATCAAATACAAAGAAACACAAACATTCTGCCAGCCTGCAACTATGCCTTCTGGGACTGTGTCAGAGCCTCCCCTGGGGGCTCAGAAAACCACCCCAAGCCAGATAAAGAGGCAGTACCTGGAGGATTGTGGGCACTGTTTCATTCAAGTCACTGAAGTAACTTGATTGCTGAGTGAAGATGTTTTCTGAAAGGAGAGGAGGAAAAAATCCATTCCAGATTAATTCAAATGTCCAGCCCAACAAGCAGCCTCACACCAAGCAACGTCCTTATGTACTATCCACAGCATCTTCTCTAAAAATAAGACTTGTAACCACCCAGGGTGGAACTATTGACCTATACCCACCACAAGTACAGTACTTGTTCCTATACAGCTGACCATCTCCTAACAGTTCAGTGCAGCTGGAGAACATAAAAACAGTCACACTGGATCAGACCAAAGGACCATCCAGCACAGTATCCTGTCTTCCGACAGTGGCCAATGCCAGGTGCCCCACAGGGAATAAACAGAACAGGTAAGCATCAAGTGATCCATCCTCTGTCACCCATTTCCCAGCGTCTGGCAAACAGAGGCTAGGGACACCATCCCTGCCCATCCTGACTAATAGCCATTGATGGAACTATCTCCATGAATTTATCTAGTTCTTTTTTGAACCCTGTTATAGTCTTGACCTTCACAACATCCTCTGGCAAAGAGTTCCACAGACTGACTGTGCATTGTGAGAAAAAATACTTCCTTTTGTTTGTTTTAAACCTGCTGCCTATTAATTTCATTTGGTGACCCCAAGTTCTTGTGTTATGAGAAGGAGTAAATAACACTTCCTTATTTAATTTCTCTACACCAGTCATGATTTTATAGATCTCTATCATATTCCCCCTTAGTTGTCTCTTTTCCAAGCTGAAAAGTCCCAGTCTTATTAATCTCTCCTCATATGGAAGCCATTCCATACTCCTAATCATTTTTGTTGACCTTTTCTGAACCTTTTCCAATTCCAATATATCTTTTTTGAGATGGGGCGACTACATCTGCACACAGTATTCAAGATGTGGGCGTACCATGGATTTATATAGAGGTAATATGATATTTTCTGTCTTATTTTCTATCCCTTTCTTAATGATTCTCAATATTCTGTTCGCTTTTTTGACTGCCGCTGCACATTGAGTGGATGTTTTCAGAGAACTATCCACAGTGACTCCAAGATCTCTTTCTTCAGTGGTAACAGCTAATTTAGACCCCATTATTTTATAAGTGTAGTTGGGATTATGTTTTCCAATGTGCATGACTTTGCATTTATCAACATTGAATTTCATCTGCCATTTTGTTGCCTAGTCACCCAGTTTTGTGAGATCCTTTTGTAGCACTTTGCAGTCTGCTTGGGACTTAACTATCTTGAGTAGTTTTGTATCATCTGCAAATTTTGCCATCTCACTCTTTCCTATTCAACATATTCATAAATGATCTGGAAAAAGGAGTACAGGTCCCAGTACATATCCCTGGGGGACACCACTATTTACCTTTCTCCATTCTGAAAACTAACCATTTATTTCTACCCTTTTTTCCCTATCTTTTAACCAGTTACCAATCCTTGAGAGGACCTTCCCTCTTATCCCATCACAGCTTACTTTGCTTAAGAGCCTTTGGAGGGCTGGTAATGAGAATGTTCATTAGAACACAGTGTCCGAGGCGCTAGATCAGGGGTCGGCAACCTTTCAGAAGTGGTGTGCCGAGTCTTCATCTATTCACTCTAATTTAAGGTTTCGCGTTCCAGTAATACATTTTAATGTTTTTAGAAGGTCTCTTTCTATACGTCTGTAATATATAACTAAACTATTGTGGTATGTAAAGTAAATAAGGTTTTTAAAATGTTTAATAAGCGTCATTGAAAATTAAATTAAAATGCAGAGCCCCCCGGACCGGTGACCAGGACCCGGGCAGTGTGAGTGCCACTGAAAATCAGCTCGTGTGCCGCCTTCGGCACCCGTGCCATAGGTTGCCTACCCCTGCACTAGATGATTCAAGCACTGCACTGTTGGTTGAGTCAGTAAATAATATCACTAAATGCTCCTAGTTCCTTTATTTGACAGCTGTAGTTGAGTTTTAATTGCTGATTCCATGTATGCCAGTAAATGTTCTGTAGAATATTTTTTAAAGGTAATGAGGCCTTATCTTAATAATATAACACTAAGTATTGCTCTCATTATCTTTTCAAAATACTCTGCAGAATAGCAGAGTGCTGTAAAATCTTAACTGAATAGTGGAGAGACATTGATGGCCCTTTTTCCGTGAATTACCAGACATGCTGTGCAGATTACCATGGTTCCACCACAAGGACAAACTTCTTGAAGAGTTTACACAGGTGTGTGAGACCTGTGAAACAGATTTCACAGAGAAGAATAAGCACAGGAAAAATCTGATTTTTTGCATTTGCACACCTGAATTGCACATGCAGATACCATGATTGCATACACAAACAGCCAGGTAGACATGTCACAGGACATCTGTGTGCACAATTACTGCTGTTGCACACGCAATCCCAGTAGTTGCATGTACCATTTAGACCAGGTTTTTGAAACCTAGACTTAAAAAATATATATATATTTTGACAAGAGGAGTTAAAGTGTTTAGGCCTGGAAATTTGGAAAAAATCTTGTTTGAACAGTCTGTGTCACAAGATTTCTCGTACAGTACTTCCCATTTTAACTTGGATTGGATTAGAAATCCAACAATAGCCATCTTTCAAAGGAAGGAAAAAAGTTAAATTATTCAAACTTCAGAACAGTCTGGTTTTGAATTTTAGATGAAGGATTCTATATCTTACTGTATCCAAAACGACATGCTCAGATGGAAGATAAGGATCACAGATGGTCCCTTGTGAAAACAATAGGGATAAATGCAGTGTCCAGACCAACTCGTCCTCTGACCATAAAACAGGTTCTAATGTCCAAGGCTGAGCTGTTGCTAAATGTATAATTGCTGCTGTGTTTGCTGACACAGGTAGTGCAGTGATGATTTCAGTTGGTAAAGTGCTTTGAGATACTTTGCAGCTAACAGGGACTCTATGAAAATCAAGTTCTATTTTTCCAGTTAAAGCTCTCTGTAGTCACAGAACAATCGCATTGTGTGTTTTTTTCTAGCTGCCAGCTACAGGAGCAAAAGGCCCAATCTTAGCAGTCAGACTGCTCCCCCTTCCCTCATCCTGCAAAGAATAAGGCTTTTCGGACTTTCTCCTCACCCCCAGGATCTTCCATGTTCCTTGTGGAAGCACAGAGTCCCTTTACAGTCTCAGAGCTGCATTTTAACTAGCCAGAGGAGTTACTGTTGAGCAATAAAGAGACCCTGTAGCAGATCTAACCTAGGAAGCAAGACGGACTATGAAACAAACTTAGTTCTCCCAAACAGCAAAGTGTAATCCCCTCCCCATATCACCCATAAATAAAGATGGTTCACAAGAAAGTAAAAGAAAACCCATCTTATTTAGAAATCAAAACTTCTTATTTTATAAGGAAGAGTTTGTTCTGAGGTTGCTACACTCAGTAGCAACCCCACCCCCTTCAATGCCTGCCTTTCAGACAACAACTAGAAAGCCTCAAGCTACAAGCTGCTCCTAACTTTGACTAACCAATCATCTTCTGAAGTAAGGTGCCATTTCCTTTCCCAAAGAGTGCACACAGATCCAGAATCTTAGGGATGTCAAACAGGAAGTTATTGTAAAGAATTTCTCCAAAAACAGAGGGTGTGATGAAGTGTTCCTATTAAAAACAAGAGAAAACACATTTAAAAAAAAAAAGACAAAATAAACTTCTAACAACTTGAAAGAGAATCCATATTCTACTCTGCATAGGGTTACCATATTTCAGGTTCCCATAAAGAGGACACTGTGGGAGGGGGAGTTGGGGGGAGTGGAAGGGGGTATTTAGAGGATGCTGGAGGGGGTGGTGTACTGGGAGGGGGTATCTGGGGGAGGCTGGAGGAGTGTGTGTGTACTAGAAGAGAGGGATGCTGCAGTGGTTGCAAGGAAGTGATCAATCAGCTGCAGTTGCAGGGACCAATCATGGCATGGAGACAGCTCTTTCTGAGCTGCAACATCAGCTAGTTAGCTCACAAAAATCCAGACATTGCCTCTTATTTGAAAAATCCACTCAGACAGAGGGTGGAGGATCAAAAAAGAAAAAAATGTCCAGATGTATGGTAACCCTAACTCTGCAAGGATTACAGCATTTACGGTAATAATAATACTTATACATTCTCTAATATCTTTAACCCAAGTACCTCAAAGCACTTCAAACACATCAAGACTACCACCCCTGTGAGGTAGGCAAGCATTTTACAGATTTGGAAGCCAAGGCACTAAGGAATTAAGTTCCTGGCCTAAGATCACTTCATCAGTGGCAGATAGGAACAGAACCCAGGACTCCTGATTTACATCGCCGTGCTCTAAACCCCTACACCAACTCCATCTTGCAGATATAACTCGTGTAACTAACATGTTAGGCTGAAAATGTTTTTGAAATTCTAAATGACAAAGGTCTTCAAATTAAAATTCTCATTGCTCCTGAAATGGAGAAGTATCCAATTTAAAGAATAATAGTGGAAGCAATGACTAATAAAAGAAAGATTTACTTATGATGGTAAACATTATCCATCCAAAGCGAATGGTAGAGGGTGTGTTGCATGTGTTCTCCCGGTTAATACAGAGGACAAGGAGTTAGGATTGCTGGGTTCTATTTCTAGCACTCTCACTAATTTGCTATGTGGCAACAGGCAAACCATTGACTTCAATTTACCCAAATACTTAGCTACCTCATTGGCGCTGTGAGGTTTAATCGATTAATGACTGTACAGTATTTCGGCTCAGATGAAAGACTCTGCAGAAGTGTGGAGTACTTTTATTGAAGTGATGCTAACTACAGGATACAGCACTTCTTTCACCTGTTCTCTTCTCACTCCTCCAACACTCACACTGAGATCTTTTCTCAAAACAGACTGAAATTGACCATCGTGACAATGCATATTCTTAAAATAAACCAAGGAGGATTTCAAGTCAGTAATTATTAAAACCTGAGGACAGAATGAGTTTCCTTAAGGCCCTTGTGAAACTTTCACCTCTGCTAATGAGCACTGCACTCACACATCCTTCATTCTGATGCAAAGAAAATTGTAATTAGATGCAATTTTACCTCAACCATAGGGAGAGGCAGAAATTTGGAGAAAGTGAGACAAGTCTCAGTCTGGGTTGCATGACTTGATGCCTGGACCAGGGCAGCAGGTGGCATGAGAGTGGTCACCAACACATGGCTACAGGAGCCTCCGACAGCCTCTCACACCTTTTATGCAGCCCTGCAAAGGCTAACTTACTTTAGATTCTCTTATACTAGCCATTTATAATGCCACACTTCGCTAACCTATTATTAAGAGTAGCATTTTCCTTTGTGAAAAAGATTAATGCAATCATTACACACTTGAGATACCTCTGTCCTTTCCTGATTGGTGACTATCTTTGTGGAAACTATTGGAATGAGAAAAATAGGGGCTAAAAAAGGAAGGCAGCTGGGAGAGATGAATAGGAAACACAGTCTGTTTCCCAAAATGTCTATCAATTTTTGTAAGCCATACAGTGTGCAGTGACGGAAGAAGAAGAGGTATTTACTTTGGACTCCTTGTGAGTGGACATTCTGAGGAAGGTTAGGAAGACACTCTGATGAAGGCATTTCTGCATGTCATTCACCTCCGGAGGGAAATCAAATGATGCATCAAACTTGCGAGGGGCATGGCACAGGTATGAATCCAGGCATTTCTGAAGTGTCTCATCAAATATGACCTAATACAACAGAACAAAGGCAAATGGGGAGAAGGAAAGATGAAGCATGCACAGTGGTACACCACATCACATGACACGTATGCAGCGCATGGTATTTAAATTCAACAGTGAGCCAAAGAGATCAAAGGTGTTCAGAGGAATCCATGGTCCATTGATTCCAAACTAGCAGTTTTAAAATTAATTAAAAATTATCAAAAATCAAAAATCTTTAAGGAAATATTACAAGCTTAATGTCGCACGATCCAAAATTAAGATGTTTGGGTACTAGCAACAAAAGGCAATTATGAGCCTTCATCAGACACATTAATTAAACCTACTTATTTTTCTAAGCACTCATATAAGTCACAGGTTTTTATTTATTATCTATTCAGTAACATTACCTGGCACCAAAATTTATCATGAGGCAAAGCCAGAAGCCAGTTCAGATCATCTGCAATGAACTTTGCTCGTTCCAAGAACTCCTCCACTAGAGCAGGGTCTCTGACTTTAGGGGGTGGTTTATATAGCACAAAAGACTGATCAGCTTTCATTTCTGGATGCTACAGAAGGCAAAAAGACAATGTGTTAACAAACCAGGGACCAAGCAACAAGAATTCCTCTTAACCATTTATGCAGCCAGGGACATCTCTCATATTTTTAGGAAACTGGTGTGTGGTTATCAGGAATCCATCCTCTTATGTTCACTGGCAGTTCTCCCCGCTCTTTAATCTTTAAACCACTGCAAATCAGTGGTTCTGCATTATCCTTATTTTTCAATAATATTTTCAGAATCCTGCACAGTTCAGTACATATTGCTCCTTGTATCCCATTCAGATAAATAGCTGACAAGCAACTCCCACACCTCCAAAACAAACAGCAGCAGCTCAAAGTCATTCCTTTGAAATGTTTCTCCCTTTCAATACTGATGCTTGAGCACCTTCCAGAGTCAAGCTGATTGGACTATCTAGTACAGAAATCAAACAGGTTATCGTCCTTTAGCGCAGCTTGCATTACACTGAGATCTGACTTCAGCCTGTGGTTGCAAATCCACATGGGCGAGCACACAGAATGTGGTGACACAGAGAAACCAACACTGATGCTCCACCTCAGACTTAAACTTCTAAACTGAGTTTCAAATATCTCTCCACTACAGGAATATCAACACTACCCATCAAGCAATTCTCGGAATGAAAACTACGTTTATAATAAACTTGGATACACCATAGAACAAAAGCCCCAAATAGTTTCAATGCACTATTGGGGGGAGGGATGGCTCAGTGGTTTGAGCATTGGCCTGCTAAACCCAGAGTTGGGAGTTCAATCCTTGAGGGGGCCATTATAGGGATCTGGGGCAAAAATCTGTCTGGGGATTGGTCCTGCTTTGAGCAGGGGGTTGGACTAGATGACCTCCTGATATTCTATGAACATGCAGACTTCAAATGAAGCTGTTTGGATTTCACTGTATTTTTGTTCCAGAGCCAGTTTTGCTAAAGTCACTTCTTGAAATGAGAGAACAATTTGTTGAATGTTTTCATTTCAAAAACAACACAGCTCACCAATGCTGGTAAAGTCCTCAGTTTCCCTGTCTTTGGATCCGTCTCTGTCAGCTGGAGTTCATCCAAGGGCAATACTGGCATTGTGCTAAGATCTCTCTGTCTTTGGCAAACACCAACATAAAAGCAGAATGAGGAAATGTTTACAGAAACAATTAACCAACAACAAAACAAGACAGGTTATAGCCTTCTATAAAATGCATCCCTAGAGGCTGGAAGCACATCAATACAAAGGAAACCTTTACACCACCAAATATCAGACTTTAGGAGATATCCAAGGATTAGGTGCATAGGCCACAGAAAAAGCACAGTTCCCCTTGACTTAGAGAGTACAGCCATATTTTCTTTACTGCATTTGCACCAAGCAGTACAAAGACATCCACAGGAGCACCAAAAAGAATTTGTGTTGGTGTAGTTTCTTTTGTGTAAATGCTTATAATTCTCACATGGTTACTGAAAAGTCCTGTTAAGACCTCTCCTTTGTAGAGCCCTGTAGCAATAGTCTCTGTCCAGATGTCAGAAATTCTAAGGGCAGTCACAAGACATCCTGCTAACATGTTATCAAAAGAAGATTCTGTGTTCTTATGAAGCAAGTTTATTAAATGACTATATACATAATATATATTTTTAAGGACATGAGATTAGACTAGAAAAGTGGTTCTAGCTTTCACCTTTCTTCTATGCCCATTGCTTGTTTGATTCTGTACAAGCCCCTGTATTCTCACAGTAACTGTTATTATAAAATTAGTTCTATTAAATGAAAAACCTTGCTAAGGCAATTCAAGAGAAGATGTACCATTAAAAACATCCTTAAAAATCTCAAATATTAAAAAGCTTGGAAACCACAAGCTTAACAAAGCTTTTGTTATTTAATTTCTGCGGTTTTATAAAAGTATGATCATTTATTTCAAATGCTGTTAAAAAGTTGTATTCAAGTTAAAGTTTAAGACCCTGATCCTGAGGTTAGATCAACGCCTGTGGACCCTTATCCTCAGGCAGAACCACATGTATGCCATGTTCACCCACATGGATCCAAATGCAGCATCCAAGCATAAGCTGGAAATGACAGACTCTGGGTATATCTACACCACAGCTCTAAGTGAACCTCTAGCCCAGGCAGACAGACTAGTAGGGCTCAAGATGGTGCACTAAAAATACCAAAGTGGACGTTCCAGCTCAGGCTGGAGCTCAGGCTCAGAAGCCTTGGGGTCAGATGGGCTTGAGAGCCCGAGGTTCCACCTGTTCCAGAACATCCACATTGCTATTTTTAGCACACTAGCTTGATCCCAGCTAGGGTGTATCTGTGTACCCATGCTAGGAGACTTGCTCCCAGGCGCAGTGTAGACATACCCTGAAAGGCTGAGGCTTTTGTCCATTTGTCATCTGAAATTTTAGATGACAAAACTGTTAATGTTTAACCTTTTAGATAAATTGATCTTATGACAAAAGGATTTCTTATAAAATCCATTTAACAACAAATATATTTCACCGTGCTAATCCCAATATACAACCACTGCAGTACTTGGGTGGGGGGGAAAGAGAACTATTTATACGATTCTAAAAGCAATTAAAATGGTAAGCTTCCCACCAGTGTTTTAAATATATAGATATGTAGGAATTTTCACATTTCTGTGATAAATCACTGAGGCTGAAAAACCACAAGGATATTGTTTTTATTGTGAAACAAATGACATTATTTTTCAGTCTTCGACACAAAATCAATTCTGCACTTACATTTCTAAAAACTGTTTTTAAAAACCTACTATACACATACCTTTAAAACAAAACAAAACAAAACAGCAGCCTGATTTTCTCCATGCTCAGCACCAAGAACTCCAGCTGAAGTCAACAGGGGTTATGGATGCTCAGTAGCTATGAAAGTTAGGCTGCCAACCAATAGATTGTTGAGCTAAAAATGAAAAGGAGGGGCCAAATAATCTTGAACTATGGAGCATCCATAAGGATCAGGCAAGACTACTAACATATACATTTTCCTATGAGCTTTGGTCTAAGCCTTGAGGACACAACTCCCTTTGTATAGCTTTGGGGCTGCGTCAGCAGATGGAACTAGTGTAAAAGCCGAGCAACTCTGCCAAGGGGAGACTGAATTGCTCTCCAGTGAGTGTCTTAGGCCTGGTCTACACTACGATTTTAGTTCGAATTTAGCAGCGTTATAGCGAATTAACCTTGTACCCGTCCACACAACGAGGCCATTTAATTCGATTTAAAGTGCTCTTAAAATCGGTTTCTGTACTCCTCTCCGACGAGGGGAATAGCGCTGAAATCGACATTGCCGGTTCGAATTAGGGTTAGTGTGGACGGAATTTGAAGGTATTGGCCTCCGGGAGGTATCCCACAGTGCACCATTGTGACCGCTCTGGACAGCAATCGAAACTCGGATGCTCTGGGCAGTTGGACAGGAAAAGCCCCGCGAACTTTTGAATTTCATTTCCTGTCTGCCCAGCCTGGTGAGCACAGGTGACCACACAGAGCTGAACAGCACAGGTAGCCATGCAGTCCGAGAACCGCAAACGAGCACCAGCATGGACCACACGCGAGATACTGGATCTGATCGCTATATGGGGAGAGGATTCCGTGCTCGCAGAACTGCGTTCCAAGAGACGGAATGCAAAAATTTTCGACAAGATCTCCAAGGGCATGATGGAGAGAGGCCACAATCGGGACTCCTATCAGTGCCGTATTAAGGTGAAGGAGCTCCGACAGGCCTATCAGAAAACCAAGGAGGCAAACGGACGGTCCGGGGCAGAGCCGCAGACATGCCGCTTCTACGAGGAGCTGCATGCAATTCTCGGGGGGGCCGCCACCACTACCCCACCCCTGACCGTGGACTCCGAGGAGGGGTTAATCTCATCCTTGAATGACGAATCTGCGGACGGGGAAGAGGAGGAGGAGGAGGAGGACGAACTTGTGGAGAGCACACAGCACTCCATTCTCCCCGACAGCCAGGAGCTGTTTCTGACCCTGACCGAAGTGCCCTCCGAACCCTCCCAAGGCGGCATCGCAGACCCCCTGGAAGGGACCTCTGGTGAGTGTACCTTTTCAAATATATCAAACATGGTTTAAAACAAGTATTTGTTTAATGATTAATTTGCCCTGGGGACTTGGGATGCATTCGCGGCCAGTACAGCTACTGGAAAAGTCTGTTAACGTGTCTGGGGATGGAGTTGAAATCCTCCAGGGACATCTCCATGAAACTCTCCTGGAGGTACTCCAAAAGCTTTTCCAGAAGGTTTCTGGGCAGGGCAGCCTTATTCCGTCCTCCATGGTAGGACACTTGACCGCGCCATGCTAGCAGCAAGTAATCCGGTATCATTGCTTGACAAAGCTTGGCAGCGTATGGTCCCGGTGTTTGCTGGCATTCAAGCAACATCCGTTCTTTATCTTGCTGTGTTATCCTCAGGAGAGTGATATCGTTCAGGGTAACCTGTTTGAAATACGGGAATGTAATTAAGGGGACAGAGGTGGCCCCGTTCCTACTGGGCTGTTTGCCTGTAGCTGAAAAGAAATCTTTCCCTGCAGTTAGCCAAGCGGGCGGGGGGGAGTGGGTGGACAATGGCGCTGAGGTTTTCGCGTTTGGCTAGCAGGGGTCTTCCCTGATACCAGCCACGCGGTGGGGGGAGGGGTAACGCGATCATCCCACAGAAGTGGATGGGGGGGCTAGTTTGTTATCTGCATGGATCTTCCATGATACCAGCCACGTGGTGGGGGGAGGGGGTCAACCGATCATCCCACAGAATTGAATGGGTGGTGGGTGGGGGTTATTATGTTATCTGATGCTGCACGGTAACAGGAAAACCGCAGCACGTAAAGGGCTTTGCTTGCTATGGGAAAGGAGGGCGCTGATTTAATGCAGAAGCCGCAGGACAATGGCTTACCATGGCTGCATACAAGCCGAATTCTGTTGCCCGGCCCTGCGTCTGCTGTGATCTCTAACACCAAAGCCGCGGGCACTCAATATAAGATGCAAAATGCGACCTTGTACATTGCTATGTAATGTGAAAAGTGTTCACCGTGAAAGAGTATAAGCATTGTTCTATAAAATGTATCTTTTTACATACTTCTCTCCCTTTTTTTCCCTCCTCCTGCAGCTGCAAATTTTTCAATCCTCCCGCCCCCGGCCCGAAGGCTCTCCCAGATAAGGCGGCGAAAGAGACGCACGCGAGACGACATGTTCTCGGAAATTATGCAATCGACCCGGGATGAGAGAGCTAATTTCAATGACTGGAAGGACACTGTATTAAAATTCCGGAAAGAGGCCAGTGACCGTGAGGAGAAGAGGGACCAACGGGAGGACATGAGGGACCAACGGGAGGAGAAAAGGGACCAACGTGAGGAGAGAAGGGACGAACGTGAGGAGAGGAGGGACGCCCGAGACGAGAAGTGGCGGGATGCAACGCTGGGGCTGCTGCGTGAGCAGACAGACATGCTCCGGCGTCTGGTGGAGCTCCAGGAACGGCAGCTGCAGGATTACCGAGTGCCGCTGCAGCCCCTCTATAACCGCCCTCCCCCCTCCCCAAGTCCCGTAGCCTCCTCACCCCGACGTGTAAGAACGCGGGGGGGGAGGCTCCGTGCACCCTGCCACTCCACCCCATTAGAGAGCCCAAGCAAAAGGCTCTCATTATTTTGAATGTTTTTCCTGCCCTGTTCCTTCACTCCTACCCTCCTCCCAAACCCCACCCGGACTACCTGGTTATTTCTCTCCCTATGTTCATTACCACCCGTTAATAAAAAGTTCTTGAGTTGTAAACGAAACTGACTTTATTTTTTTCAAATCAAACTGGGATCGAAGGGGGAAGGGGGAAGGGTGGGTTGCTTACAGGGAATGAGTGAATCAAGGGGGCGGGTTTTCAACAGGGACAAACAAACATAACTTTCACACAGGAGCCTGGCCAGCAATGAAACTTGTTTTCAGAGCTTCTCTGATGCGCACCGCTTCCCGGTGTGCTCTTCTAATCGCCCTGGTGTCTGGCTGCGCGTAATCAGCGGCCAGGCGGTTTGCCTCAGCCTCCCACCCCGCCATAAAGGTCTCCCCCTTGCTCTCACAGAGATTGTGGAGCACACAGCAAGCTGCAATAGCAATGGGGATGTTGGTTTGGCTGAGGTCCGAGCGAGTCAGTAACGAGCGCCAGCGACCTTTTAAACGTCCAAAGGCACACTCTACCACCATCCTGCACTTGCTCAGCCTGTAGTTGAACCGCTCCTGACTACTGTCCAGGCTGCCTGTGTATGGCTTCATGAGCCACGGCATTAAGGGGTAGGCTGGGTCCCCAAGGATAACGATGGGCATCTCAACATCCCCAATGGTAATTTTCCGGTCTGGAAAGTAAATCCCTTGTTGCAGCCGTTTAAACAGACTAGTGTTCCTGAAGACGCGGGCGTCATGAACCCTTCCCGGCCATCCCACGTTGATGTTGGTGAAACGTCCCTTGTGATCCACCATTGCTTGCAGCACCATAGAAAAGTACCCCTTGCGGTTTATGTACTGGCTGCCCTGGTGCTCCGGTGCCAAGATCGGGATATGGGTTCCATCTATCGCCCCACCACAGTTAGGGAATCCCATTGCAGCAAAGCCATCCACAATGAGCTGCACATCTCCCAGCGTCACTACCTTTTTTAGCAGCAGCTCAACGATTGCTTTGGCTACTTGCATGACAGCAGCCCCCACGGTAGATTTTCCCACTCCGAACTGATTACCGACTGACCGGTAGCTGTCCGGTGTTGCAAGCTTCCACAGGGCTATCGCCACTCGCTTCTCAACTGTGAGGGCTGCTCTCATCTTGGTGTTCTGGCGCGTCAGGGCAGGGGAAAGCAAGTCACAAAGTTCCAGGAAAGTGCCCTTACGCATGCGAAAGTTTCGCAGCCACTGGGAATCGTCCCACACCTGCAGCACTATGCGGTCCCACCAGTCAGTGCTTGTTTCCCGGGCCCAGAATCGGCGTTCCACAGCAAGAAGCTGCCCCATTGCCAACATGATCTCCAAAGCGCCGGGGCCCGTGGCGCGAGACAATTCTGTGTCCATGTCCATGTCCGCATCACTCTCGTCGCCGCGCTGCCGTAGCCGCCTCCTCCTCGCCTGGCTTTTCTGGTCCTGGTTGAGCATAAACTGCACTATAATGCGCGTGGTGTTTACAATGTTCATGACTGCAAACTTGAGCTGAGCGGGATCCATCCTTGCCGAGGTATGGCGTCTGCTCAGTTCACCAAGGAAAAAAGGCGCGAAATGGTTGTCTGCCGTTGTTTTCACGGAGGGAGGGGGAGGATGTTCCCAGAACCGCCCGCGACAATATTTTTTGTCCCATCAGGCATTGGGATCTCGACCCAGAATTCCAATGGGCGGGGGGGACTGCGGGAACTCTGGGATAGCTACCCACAGTGCAACGCTCTGGAATTCGACACTAGTCTTAGTACATGGACGCACACCGCCGAATTAATCCGCTTACTGTGGCCGTGTACAATCGAATGTATACAATCGGTTTCAAAAAATCGAATTCCCTAAATTCGGAGTAATCCTGTAGTGTAGACGTACCCTTAGTCCTGTCACACTGAAATGCTGTTTATCACCTATCTCCTGAGGGATCCCAGGGGATGTACGCTCAGGTGCAGAGGACAGGAGACACCTGCGGGACAAGATGTCACATTGGCCCTCATATGCTACATCAAATAACACAACAGTGCTGATTAAAATGAGGGACTTGGTAGTACAGCTCCAGTGACTTGTGAAAGTGGCTGCAAACCTGCACTGATGTTACACAGGTCACACATATTGTTAAAGAAACACCCTCACCCCACCATCCCCACCTCCCTCCACATGCAGACATTGTTCCCAACTCCTTCAACTTCCCCCAGCCATCCCCAACTCCCCACCCACAGGCACTGCCCCCCAACCCACCTCGCTGCCTCCCAACTGTCCCACTGCCCCCAGCCACTGCCCCACCCACAGGCACTGCCCCCCAACCCACCTCGCTGCCCCCCAGCTGCCCCCCAACCGTCCCACTGCCCCCAGTCAGCCCCACCTCGATACCCACAGGCACCGCCCCGAGCCACCCAGCCGGTCCCCGCGCAGCTGCGCACTCACCGGTCGCTCTGGTCCGTTACCGGCGAGTCCGGCTCTGACAGCTCAGCCCCACCTCCTCCGGCCTGACACTTCCGGGGTCAAAGAGCGCTTCCGCCACAGGCAGGAAACGCGGTAGTGGCGGAGGCCTCCTCGCTCCCTCAGGGCCGCTGATCACCTCCGCGAGCCTAGTGCCCCCCCCCCCGAACCCGGCCGCCCTTCGCTCTCCCCGCGGGCCTAGGTCCGTTCCCGCAGCTGGAGGCGGCTCCTCCCCCGCCCCGCGGCACGCGGCACTGCCGGGCGGGGTAACGCGTAGAGGGGGCGGGGCTGAGCCCTGGCACAAATGAAGCGCTGGGCAAGGCCGCCGCAGCCCTGAGTGCCGGTTTCTGAAGAGGGACCCGTGCAGGGCCGGCACCAGCGAAGGAAGCAGGTGCTTGGGGCGGCACGTCCGGGTCTTTGGCGGCGAGTCCCTCTCTTCCTCTTTGAGCTGCCGCCGAAGTGCCACCGATCGGCTTTTTTTTTTTTTCCCCACTCGCCACTTGGGGCGGCAGAAAACCTGGAGCCGGCCCTGTCCCCGTGTCTCGCCTGCAGCATTGATACTGTGTGCCCAGGGCTGCTGCAGCCAAAGGCTTACCGCTGTACGGGAGCAGCCAGGCAAATAAACAGCTTGCAGCCTCCGTTCGCTGTGCTTCCCTCTGAAGATGCGGGCTGCTGCATGTCCCACATCATCCATGGTATGCGCAGCCTTTCTGTTCCTGGCCAATTGCCAGCAAGGCCCTTGGGGGAACCTTGGCCACCTCTGCTCTGCTTTACTGATGCTGAAAAAGGAACACAGCCTGGAACACAATGGCTGCCTTTGCACCTGACTCAGAGAAGGACATAGCAGGGCACTTTGCCTCCATATATCTCATCCCTCAGATGTCAGCAACCATAGGGTTTGCTGACATTGGTAGCAGATGTCTCTCTAGAATGACATGATTAGCTGGGCTTTCAGTAGCCAGTAAATCATTAAGGGGCTTGATTCAGTCCCAAGGAAAGTCAATGGGAGGTTTGTGCTTTTTCCTTGTGCACCAGGGTGGTAGCACTTTCCCAGAGCTGTATCACCTCACTGAATGAAATAAACAAAATCTCCAGCACCATGCTAGCTGCATGAATAATGCTACCTAACTTCAAAGGCTTAACTGCTTCACTCCTGTTGAATATGCCTGGTATGTGAGCAAAACCCATGGCTACAATTGTCCTATTGTACTAAATGCTTCATGATGTTGTGGTGTGTTTTCAGTCCCAGGTTAGAACGACAGCAAAATGTTGTTGCAACAGGGATGCAGGAATGGAGCATCAGCTGCAAAGCAGATAAGATGTTACATAATATAATAAAAGGAGATTTTTACAAAAAAGGACGGTTAGATGTTTTTTTTCCTGTGGAAGATGACAATGCAGCCTGTAACTTATCCTTCTGAGTCTTTTCCAGTTCACTGGCAATTGGAGGGCTCTGAGTATAGCAATAACTTGTACATGTATAGTGCTTTCCACCTGAGGATCTCAAAGTACTTTGCAAACTTGAGTAAGTTAAACTTCCCAGCCCATATGTGGTGGGAGAGGCAAGTATCACAATATGCAGATGGAATAAATGAGGCCCAGAAAATACTTGATTTGTCTAAGTTCACACAAAAGTCCATGCCAGAGTAGGGAATACAGCCTAGAACTTCCATGTGACCTTTGTGTCTAAGAGCTTGCGTATACGGGAAAGTTATACCAGTATAAGGTAAGGTGTGACTATAAACCAGTTTAGTTATACTGCTATAACCCCTTGTGTTTAATATCAGAGGGCCGCCTTTGCTTTAGCTTTTGTTGGCCAGGAAGGATTTTAAACTAAACCAAATCAAGCCACTCTTATTCTGGAATAACTGGGCATATAGGAGTGTATACTGGTATAACTATATTGGCTCAATTATGCCAGTGTAAGTATACTGGTATAACTGGCAAAACTTTTCTATGTGGACAAGCCCAAAGGCAGAGAGAAACATCCAAAAGTTACTTAGCTTTCAGTTTCAGCTGTGTAGTTCTTTTGGGTGCAAAAGGCACAAGGACAATTCTGGCTATAGCAGTAATCTGTAAAGATCTGATCCCACGCCCAATCTGAGAAATCATTTAAAAATAAAACTCCTTTCAGTGTGGCGGACAATTGGAATATGACTTTTTCTCCAAAGTGTTTGTATCATGCAGATCAAAAGCCTGTGGCTGTGCTTAGTATATAGCAGACTTCATCTTCAAAGCACTTTTACAAACAATTAATTAAACCTCCCAACCCTATTGTGAGGGAGGTATTATTAACCCCATTTTACAGATGAATAAACAGGAACAGAGAAGTAAGTGTGGGAGCCATGAAAGTACTTAGGTGCCTAAATCCTGTTTTTAGGCATAACTGTTATGCAGAAAAGTCCCACATGACTGCCGTTTAACCCTGTGGGCTACTAAAGTTACTTTGCATCTAAGTTTTTGCAGTAAAAGTTTCCTAGGTGCCTACATTTCTGCCTCTAAGCAACCACACTTGCTGCCTCATTCTAGGCACCTGGGCACCTAGCTCCTGCCTAAGCCCCAGAGTGATCCAGGCACCAGGGAACGATAGGTGTTTGGCCACCTAAGTTGCACGGAGGGCCTGATCCAGTAGTTGCACTTGGAGGCCACCTAGCTCCACACAAAGAGCTGGAAAGAGGAGGTCATTCTAGCTCTTTCTCTGTCCCAATTCATATTAAATTAAAGTGGAACAGTTTCAATAGGAGATTGAGGGATGCCCTTGACATCAGCATCTTCCATAGCCTAGTGGTGGCAAATCCCTTCAAATCTTTTCTCCCACTCTGGCAGAGGAGGGACTTGAAGTGGTGTCTTCTATACCCTGAGTGAGTACCCTAACTCCTGGACTAAAGGTTAGAAAGGGGGGCTGCCTCTTTCCCCCCACTCATGGCTTTTCATGTGGAGTTAAGCAGCTGCTGATGGACCCACACACAACTTGGTTGGGTGGCAGAATGCTTCTCTTCTCCAGGTTCATGAGTCACAAACAGAGCGAGGTGCCTCTTTGAAACCTGGACTTAGATGCCCAACTCAGAGAGGGGTGGGACTTAGCACACCCCACTTTTGTCTGCATCCCCTACTGGCAGTTTGATAGGAGCCTAGGCGCCTGACTCAAGTTTGGTGGATCTCAGTGCTGTTCCTGTGATTTTCTAGGCACCTAAAAATTAGGTGTTGTGACACTCAGTATTGCAGTCCCTGAGTCCCCTTGTGGATCATGACCTAAGTGACTTTCCCTAGACCATAGAGGGACTTTGTGTCCAAGCCAGAACCAAAATGTTCCTGGTTGCCAGGCCTGTGCTCAGGGCCACCAGGCCACACTCCCCTAACATCTTTTTTCACAACAACCCTTTCATTGTAAAGCGGTGTCACAAATGTTCACATGGAGTGAAAATGCAGCTGGTGTATAATACAAAAATAAATGTCTCCTATTCTGTTACAGGAAGAGACATGGGGATCTGGTTACCAGAATGACCAGAATTTACCAGAATATCATAATCAGATATCTGCAGTTAAACCCACTGATTTCTTAAGCTTTGTTTTCTCTCTGGTGTGTGAGGTGATTACTGTACAATACAAGCCTGACATTGCAGGACAAGTACCATTCTTGTCAGTTAACACAGGCCCAACTGAAGTTAAAGAACAGGTTAGGCTTGTCAAGCTTATAAACACACACTAAACCCAGAGGAATCACATTCCAGAACTAACTTTAACATTGGGGAACCTGCTATAAGCAGCCTTCTGGAGAGCAAAATATTTCCATTTCTGAAAACTGGATTGTTGGCAGGTCCAATACACTTGTTTAACCAGACACACAATTCTACTGTCTTTGTGGAATTTCAAGAAGTAGTGTTGCAACTGCTGGTGTGAAGAGGAAGAAGAGATATCTGATGATGATGACTAGATACTGCTGGATGCTGCAGATAAAAATGTTGGGTTGCTTTTGGCATTCACAGAGCATCTCCATGGGGATTGGTGCTTCTGGGGCTGAGAAGAGAGCACTGACTGGTGGGATTGCATCGTAATGCAGGTTTGGGATGATGAGCAGTGGCTGCAGAACTTTCGGATGCACAAGGCCATATTCCTGGATCTGTGTGCCGAGCTCATCCCAGCTCATGAACACCAAAAGAGAGCTGCATTGACTGAAGAAGCAAGTGGTGATCATACCTTGGAAGCTTGCAACACCAGATTGCTACGAGTCAGTGAGCAGTCAGTCCAGAGTTGGAAAATCCACAGTGAGGGCCATTCTCATCCAAATGTGCAATTCCATTAAGCATCTCCTGTTGCACAGTGCATAACAGCTATTAGAAGAGCCAACCATGGAGCTGTACAGCTAAAGAAGGCCTAAAAAGAGCATTTTAACAGTCAGCCATAGTAGTGTTGTGTGATACTTTTATGAATTAGTGAGCCTAGTGTGTAAAGATCTTAAATATGGATAGGTTATTGACTCCTGTAATGAACTTTGTAAAGTGTCATTTATGCTTGGTATAAACTAATAAATATTCTCTGAGTTTCCAAAACTATAACTTTATTGTGTGCAAAGAAACAGGAAACAAAGTGCAAATATACAAGTTAAAAACAGTTTAGCAGCACCGTAAGAATATGACTAAGGCTACGATTTTATCACGGAGGCTGCAGAAGTCTCAGAATCTGTGACTTCCGAAGACCTCCATGACTTTAGCCTGCAGGCGGCTGGAAGCTGCAGGATACCCCCGCCACCCAAGGCAGCGGGGCCCCCAAGCTCTGAGGCAGTGGGGGTATGCCACAGCTCCTGGCCACTGCAGGTAGTGGGGACCCCCACAGCTCCCTGCCGACTCCACAGTTCCCCGCTGCTGTGGGTGGCAGAAAGATCTCTGGAGCTCCCAGCCACTGTGGGCGGCAGGAGGGACCCGGCAGCTCCCAGCCGCTGTGAGCAGCAGGAGGGACCCCGCAGCTCCTCGCCGCTGCGGGCGCCAGAGGGCTCTGAGCAGCCAGGAGCGAGGGGGAACCCCACAGCTCCTCGCTGGCAGCTGCAGCTCCTGGCCTCTGGCAGTAGGGGACCCCACAGCTCAGGGCTGTGAAGGAGGAGGAACCTGGAGCTCCCAGCCAAGCCCCCACAGATGCCCAGCGGCTCCCCTTTTGTGATGGATCTTTTTAGTAAAAGTCACGGACAGGTCACCAGCTTCGGTGAATTTTCCTCAGTGAATTTTTCTTTATTGCCCATGACCTGTCCGTGACTTTTACTAAAAAGATCCATGAAAAAATCTTAGCCTTAAGTATATATGTTTATAAAAATTATAAATATGGAAACAATAAACATACAGGATTGCATATTAAATACATATAACAGTGTTTCATTCATGTTACAAAACATGTAGCACACAGTGCTTGGTGGCTAATGCTGTGGCTATCACAGGTTGGTGTAGTCATGGTTCTCTTTGTTTTCCCCTGGCGTGGAGGGGTAGGGGGAAGAGTTCATGCCACATTGATGGGCATAGGGAGCAATGACCTGGAGTCTTCTATGGATTGGAAAGGCTGCTGTGTCCAGGGTCTTTGGGCATGTTGCTCAGTAATGTCCCTGATCTGATCCAGATTGAACTTTGGGGTGGTAAACAAGGTCATTCCAGCAGATCTCATGTGCCTTGGTAAGTGACACGAGGCAAAAGACAGATACAGAGAAGTTAAGTGACATGCCCAAAGTCACTCAGCCAGTCAGTGGCAGGGTGAGACTAGAACTGAAAGGTTCTGTCTCCCAGGCCCTAACTCCAGACCACTAGACAATACTACCCATGAGAGTTGAGAAACACACTGTCTGCCTTCTACCCTTAAGCAAATTAAGACCCTGAGGTCACTTGAGTACTGGTCTGAAATTTGTTTTCCTCGGTGTACATGTCCTGTGTGCCCTCCATTGTATAGGCATAGGAAGGAGAGGATGGTGTAGGGTTAAATATCTGCATGATTTGTGTTAGGACATTAGGAAAAGCTGATGGTTTTATTAGCATTTGTAATGTTTCCATATTCAATATTTAATTATTAACATGCCAACATTTTCTTCCTGGAAAGTGTGGCTAGAGTAAACTCTTGGAAGGTTCAGTCGACTACCCCTTCAAATAATGTGATAGGTTGTTTGGAAAGCTGCAATCTTAGCAGCACTTCTGTCATGTATGTTAAATTATGAATTTTAAAACATTAATTATTAATGTTTAGTTTTATTTGGCAAACACCATGTACACAAGTGAAAAATAAGTTCAGGCCATCTCAGGCTGGGCTTCCTCCGCTACCGTAACTTGAGAGGGTTATCATATCAGAGGTCTAGTGAATTAATATGCAGGAATCCAAATGTGGTTAAGATTTTGAAGATTAAGCTAATATTTGGCAACTGCAACATGATTCTTTGCAGCAACTTCTGTTTGTTTATGTTTCTCTGTCAGAGCCTGTTCCGGACCCCACTGAAGTCAATGGAATGTCTGCTGTTAACTCTGGGTTTCAGAGGAGGCCCAGAGGGCATGTCCACACTGCAATTAAAAACCCATGGCTGGCCTGTGCTGCCAGCTGGCTCAGGCTGAGGGGGCTGTTTAACTGTGGTGTAGACATTTGTGCTCGGGCTAGGCCCAGACTCTAGGACTTTGAATGGTGGGAGGGTCCCAGAGCTTGCAAGCTCGAATGTCTACACCACAATTAAACAGCCCCTTAGCCTGAGCCCTGTGAGCCTGAGTCAGTTGGCACGGGCCAGCTGGAGGTGTCCAGTTGCAGTGTAGACATACCCTTAGGGCTTGGCTACACTGGCAAGTTACAGCGCACTAAAGCCGCGCACAGCGCTGTAACTCACTCCCCGTCCACACTGGCAAGGCACGTACAGCGCTGTATCTCCGCGGATACAGCGCTGCATGTACTCCACCTCCCCGAGAGGAATAAGGAGAATTGCGCTGCTGCCCAATTGCGCTGCTGCCCAATGCGCACTGATTGGCCTCCAGAAGTACGGTATTCGGCAGTATCCCACAATGCCTGTTCTAGCCACTCTGGTCATCAGTTCGAACTCTCCTGCCCTGGCCTCAGGTGACCAACCGTCCGACCCACCCTTTATATTCCCCGGGAATTTGAAAAATCCCCTTCCTGTTTGCTCATCCAGCCAGGTGTGGAGTGCTATCAGCGAATCTTTCCAGGTGCCCATGCCTCCACGCGCCAGGCGAGACCCAGCATGGAGAAATGGCGCGTTGCTGGACCTCATCAGTGTTTGGGGGGAGGAAGCTGTCCAGTCCCAGCTGCGCTCCAGCCGTAGGAATTACGATACCTACGGGCAGATATCAAGGGCCATGATTGAAAGGGGCCATGACCGGGACGCTCTGCAGTGCAGGATTAAGGTGAAGGAGCTGCGGAATGCCTACCGCAAAGCCCGCGAGGCAAACAGCCACTTGGGTGCTCCCCCCACGACCTGCAGATTCTATAAAGATCTGGATGCGATACTTGGGGGTGACCCCACCTCCATGCCGAGCACCACCATGGACACTTCAGAGCGGGTGGTGGAGGAGGAGGAGGACGAGGAGGAAACCGGGAGTCAGGGTGCTGGGGCGGTGGGAGACACCCCGGACTACCTGGGTCCATGCAGCCAGGAGCTTTTCTCGAGCCAGGAGGAAGGTAGCCAGTCGCAGCGGCCGGTAATTGGTGGAGGACAAACTGAAGAGCGTGTTCCCAGTAAGCGCTTTATTTTTTGGGAAGGAAGTTTTTCGGGAGAGGAGGGTTAGGGCTGCATGCATGCCTAGATGTGGAATAGCACATTGATGTGGTCTATCACATCGCGGTAATCGGCCTCGGTAATCTCTTCGAAAGTCTCATCCAGAATGTGGGCAATGCGCTTGCGCAGGTTTCTTGGGAGAGCCACCGTGGTCCTTGTCCCAGTCAGGCTAACGTGTCCGCGCCACTGTGCCACGAGGGGCAGGGGGACCATTGCTGCACACAGTGAAGCTGCATATGGGCCAGGGCGGAAGCCACATTGCAGTAGAAGACCCTCCCTTGCTTCCCAGGTCACCCTCAGCAGTGAGATATCTTCCAGGATGGACTCCTGTGGAAAATTTTGGGACAGTGTTCAGTGTAGGTGCCCCCTGCAGCTGTTGGCTCTCCCCAAGGCACAGAAACCCAGAAGACAGTGCAGAAACAATCAGTCCCCCTTACTCACCATTTTGGGGCTCCCGTGGGTTATGTCCGCTCTCTTTGGGACAGGAAAATTATGCTATTGTGTACACTGTGTGTGCCCTCCTCAAGTGCGGGGGAATGATTACTCTGTCTGGTTTAAACAATGCTGCCTCTGTTAAGTGTTGCATTTTGCCTTTGCAGATGCAACCTTGAGACCTCAGCCGTCCGTGTTTACACCTGCTCAAAGACTGCAAAGACTCCGGAGGAGACCGCGGAAAAGCAAGGAAGACATGCTGCACCAAGTCATGCAGCAGTCTGTTAAAGAAAATCAAAAAGCCCAGGAGTGGAGGGAGAGAGCGCAGGAGTGGAGGGAGACAGAAAGCAGGATCCGCCAGGAAAACTCATCGCACCGGCGGCAGGCCACGCAGCACCGGCAGCAAAGCACGGATAGGCTGATAACCATCATGGAGCGCCAAGCAGACTCTATCCAGGAGCTCGTAGCCATGCAGGCGGAGCACTACCGCGCCCGCACCCCCATGCAGCCCTTGCCCCAAAACTCGTTACCTTGTGCCCCCATGTCCCCTCCAACCCACTTTCCCCAACGTGCGGGTTCTTACCGCCAACTGCTGCCTCCAACACCGGTATCTTCACCACCCAGCTCTGAAAACTACGAGCCTTACCCCCTGCACTCAACCCCCATCACCATGCAGTATAGACATCATGAAGTGCAGCACTCAATGCAAAGCAGTGGAGACAGGACATACGCAGATCTCTGATTGTACCATTCCCCATCCCAACCCCACCCCACCCCATTGCCCTTTCTTGATTCCCAAACAGTTGTTTCTTTCAATAAATTTATTTTCTTTTCAATAAATGGATATTTTGGTTTTGAAAACATTCTTTATTATTGCATAAAGTAAAAGATCCATTAGGCCAGGAACCAGGCACTGCAAATCAGTGAAGCAAACACAGATTCCTACCAACATTGTAACCACAGGGCACCAGACATTACTGCTGGCTTTCAGCCTCAAATTGCTCCCTCAAGGCATCCCTAATCCTAGCAGCCCCGTGCTGGTCCCGTCTAGTAGCCCTGCTCTCTGGCTGTGCAAATTCAGCCTCCAGGTGTTGAACATCGGAGGTCCATGCCTGCCTGAATATTTCACCCCTCCCTTCACAAATATTATGGAGGGTACAGCACGCGGATATAACCGCGGGGATGCTGTTTTCTGCCAAGTCCAGCTTCCCATACAGAGATCGCCAGCGGCCCTTTAAACGGCCAAAAGCACACTCCACAGTCATTCGGCACCGGCTCAGCCTGTAGTTGAACCGTTCCTTGCTACTGTCAAGGCACCCTGTGTAGGGTTTCATGAGCCACGGCATTAGCGGGTAAGCGGGGTCTCCAAGGATCACAATGGGCATTTCGACTTCCCCTACTGTGATCTTCCTATCGGGGAAAAAAGTCCCGGCCTCCAGCTTCCTGAACACGCCAGTGTTCCGAAAGATGCGTGCATCATGCACCTTTCCGGGCCACCCTGTATTAATGTCAATGAAACGCCCACGGTGATCCACTACCGCCTGGAGTACCATAGAGAAATACCCCTTCCGATTAACGTACTCGGAGGCTAGGTGCTCCGGGGCCAGAATAGGAATATGCGTCCCATCTATTGCCCCTCCACAGTTAGGGAAACCCATTTGTGCAAAGCCATCCACAATGTCCTGCACGTTACCCGGAATCACGGTTCTTCTGAGCAGGATTTTATTAATGGCCCTGCAAACTTGCATCAGCACGATTCCAACGGTCGACTTCCCCACTCCAAACTGGTTCGCGACCGATCGGTAGCTGTCTGGAGTTGCCAGCTTCCAGATTGCAATAGCCACCCGCTTCTCCACCGGCATGGCGGCTCTCAATCTCGTGTCCTTGCGCCGCAGGGTGGGGGCGAGCTCCTCACACAGTCCCATGAAAGTGGCTTTTCTCATCCGAAAGTTCTGCAGCCACTGCTCGTCATCCCAGACTTGCAGGACGATGTGATCCCACCACTCAGTGCTTGTTTCCCGAGCCCAGAAGTGGCGTTCCACGGTGCTGAGCATGTCCGTGAATGCCACAAGCAATTTCGTGTCATACGCGTTACGTGACTCGCTATCATCGTCGGAATCCTCGTCGGACTCCTCACTGTCACTTCGGATCCTAAGGAATAGCTCGACTGCTAAACGTGACGTGAAGGCGAGACTCGTCAGCATACTCCTCAGCAGTTTGGGCTCCATTTCCCGCAGACCGAAACGGAGCACACAGATCGCGCTGCACAGAAACCGTTGAAAGATGGCGCCAAATGTGGACGGAAACACAGGGATTGCTGGGATGTGAAGCGATGCATCACGGGGCGTTGGGACAGGACCCAGAATGCCCCACACCCCCCGCCCCCTTCCCACAAGCCACGGCGCCAAAGTGGCACGAAAATGGGAAGAGGTGCTCTGTGGGATAGCTGTCCATAGTGCGCTGCTCCCAATGCCGCTGCAAGTGCCGCCAATGTGGCCACGACAGTGCGCTGTCAGCTGTCAGTGTGGACAGACTGCAGCGCTTTCCCTATTCAGCTGTATGAAGGCAGGTTTAACTCACAGCGCTGTACATCTGCCAGTGTAGCCAAGCCCTTAGTGTCCATTTTGATTCAATATGCTTTTTTTTCTTATCTGGTCATCTGTGTGTTATGTGTTTGTCTTTCGATGGTGTTATGAACGATTGAAGCTTTCCTTCAAAGGCGTATTAATATTACATGTAAATATATAAATGTATGAGTTCTGCTAATTGAATTTAATTTTACAAATGAATAGAATTCAAGCAATTCTACAAACAAAAAAAATACATTTGTTTACTTTGGTCTTTAATGCCTGATGACGTTGAAGCCATAGATTAAATCTAAGACATTATTGCATATCTAGGGAAAATCACCTTTCCAATGATATAAGACAACCCTTAAATCCTGACAGTCCAGGGTGAATCTATGTGCAGCCACTGGCCCCAGTTTGTCTGTCTATCTATCTATGACAAAACATTAAAAACAGCTCACAGACTGCTGAGGTCCACAGAAAAATTCCTTTTTTAAGGGACTGATCCAAAGCCCACTGAAGTCATTGGGATCAGTGGGGTTTGGCTCAGACCCTAAGCGGAGAACTTCTTCAAACTATTGAACTTTGGAAAAAAAGGCTTTTATCAAAAGGGATCTTTCTTCTGAGATGATTCATAGGTGGATGGAAATTATTCAGGACTGAATGTAACCATTGAGATTATCAAGATGTCACAAGTCAAAGCCTGGGAAGAGTGCCCTGGTTTCAGTAGCACAGTTAGGTTTTTGACAGATATATACCACTAATCTCCTAGACTCCAACTGAGCATTAAAAACACTCCTGGCTTGGCTGGTGATAAGGCACAAAAGCAGCATTTTCATTCCAAGAAATGTGACAAGCTCCAAGAGGAGGCTTGAAATACGGGACCTTCCCCAGGAATGCAACTACTTGAGGTCAGTCTCTTTCTGTCTCTGTGTCTCTCATGTGAGTTACAGTATGATGTTCCGTTTCTTGAAAGGAATGAAGTTTTCCAAAGTTTCTGCTCTGTTTCAAAGTCCTTCTGAAGCTCCCAAATGACAACGCTGGTGCTGTTTAAAAGACAAGCCTCATTTATTGTATGTTCCCTGAAGAGATCTGCTAAATGTGCTTTTCCCTAACTCACACTATCTTTAGTTGTGGGCCATGTGACCTTCCTCCTTGCATGTAAACAAGGCAACTGTGTACTTGTCATCCCCTCTTTTTCAAAGGGAAACAATGGAGTGTTTGCAGAACTCCGCTGGACTTGTGCTGGTTATGGCTAGGTCAGAGAACCTAGGGAGTAGAAGACAGATGTTAGGTATAAACAAATTGAAAATGTAGCATATAAATGAGTAAAACTCAAGTGTTATAAAATGACTAAAGGAAAATTGTAGTGTAATCTCAAAAAAGATTCTAACCCTGACATTAAGTTACAAAGCAGTGAGAATTGGTCATCACATTTTTTAAGCAGCTGAAACATAATGATAATAATTATAACAAATCATTGCAGCCCAAGGGGTCACAATTTTTAACCTCTGCCCTACTTTTTCCTTTTTGGTCTATATGTTAATGGGACATTTCTAAATAGTTTATAAAGGGTTAATAGATGTTACAAGATATTACAGTTTTTAGTAGTATGTTATTGATTGTTATAAGCATATTGGTAGAAGGTGGTGTGACCGGGTGCCTGGATGGGCCACACTAAGAATGCCACACTCAGGTCAGACAGCAAGAAACAGGGCAGGCAATCTCCCAAAACCGGTGGTTTATTCTGTAATTACAGTCAACAAACTAGTATCAAAAGAGCTTCTGTACTACCACATTAGTTAACAAGTAGACAAAGACAGTCCCCTTTAGGCATTCTAATCCTTAGCTCCTATCTAGGCAAAAAGGTCTAATATAGTCAGAGGTTATTGAAAACCAAATTCACCATATGAGAAGTTCATTAATCCCAAAGGATCACACACTTATCCCCAGGTCCATATGTATCACAGATCTTACTCAAATATCACGCTGTCAGCCAATCCTTAGTAAACTAAAGATTTATTAGTAAAATAAAAGAAGGGCATTATTGAATGGTTAAAACAATGAGGAGTCCTTGTGGCACATGGCAGAGGGGCATTGCGGGCACATGATGGCATATATCACATTGGTGCCATCATGTGCCCGCAATGCCCCTCTGCCATGTACATTGGCCAAACCGGACTGTCTCTACGCAAAAGAATAAATGGACACAAATCAGACATCAAGAATTATAACATTCAAAAACCAGTAGGAGAACACTTCAGTCTCCCTGGACACTCAATAACAGACTTAAAAGTGGCAATTCCTCAACAGAAAAACTTCAAAAACAGACTCCAACGAGAAACCGCAGAACTGGAATTAATTTGCAAACTGGACACCATCAAATTAGGCCTGAATAGACTGGGAGTGGATGGGTCACTACAAAAACTAATTTCCCCCTGCTGATACTCACACCTTCTTGTCAACTGTTTGAAATGGGCCACCTTGATTACATTGGCCTCATTAGCACTACAAAAGTGATTTTTCCTCCCTTGGTATTCACCCCTTCTTGTCAACTGTTGAGAATAGCCCACTTCCACCTTAATTGAATTGGCTCATTAGCACAGACCCCCAACTTGGTAAGGCAACTCCCATCTTTTCATGTGCTGTGTATTTATACCTGCCTCTGTATTTTCCACTCCATGCATCTGATGAAGTGGGTTTTAGCCCACAAAAGCTTATGCCCAAATGAATTTGCTAGTCTCTAAGGTGCCAGGAGGACTCCTCATTGTTTTTGCTGATACAGACTAACATGGCTACCACTATTGAATGGTTAAAAGATTATATATATTACAAATGCTTGCAAGGTCCTTATATCAGATTTGTAGCTGTGATGGATCAGTCTGCAAGCTTGCAAAAGTCTCTCTGGAATCATCCCAAAAGGTTAGAATCCAAATGCAGTTTAGATATAAAGCCTGATGGAGTCTTTCCATGCGTTTTCCAGGGTATTCCAAATTAATAACTACTTGGAAGATCTCAGTGCCACAGCTTAAGCTTTCCCTATTTAAAGTTCAGCAGACTAGAAATGCAGGATCAGGCCTGAGGTTTCACTTTTATAGCTGAAGCAGGCTGTTAAGAGTTTTAAGAACAGCATGTGACTCAGGATTCTTCTTTGTTGAGTGCACACTGACTCACCACTTTGAAGTTAACATTCAATTTCCTATGAATACACAAGTAATCTAGTTATACTATAAAACAATAGCCAGGTATTCATTATAATAGAGACAGATAAGATGAAGACAATGTAGATGATCATATTAGTTTCCTGCAGTATCTCACATTTTTTATCTTAAGGTTAACTGAACACAGGCGCATACATAATGTAAGGCAATTAAGACATGAAAATAATTTAGCATGGAAAAGCTAATTTGGTTACATTGGTAAACTTCTAACAGGATACAGGTACACAGCCAAACACATTTAGTATCTATCCTTGACTTCTATTACTACAAATGAATGGGTTAATGATTGCCGCTCTAATACATCTCTTTGAAATTCACATACAAGTGAATTGTCCGGATACAATTGTAATGCCTCTGGTTAAGTTGTTCTGGGTCATACACAGGTTGGCTGGTCTGCCAGGTGTTATAGGTGACAACATTTTCATCATTTTCTTATGAGATAGGGAGTGCATATATGCTGTGACAGACTCAGACCAGAAGGATAAGAGAGTAGTCGAAGGCAGGTATATCGGCCTTAGAATGAGCAGGTCCCTGTTCCCTGGATAGCCAAACAAAGGCTACTTCAGGCCAATCAAGACACCTGATGCCACTTAACCAGTTAAGGTCATTAGACTAGTGCCAACACCTGACCCCAATTAACTGGCAAAGGGTCAGTTAAGGCTGTTAGGCTAATGAAGACAGCTGGAACCAATCAAGGTCTCACTCATACTGCTTAAAAGCTCTCCTTTCCAGTTCCCTGGGGGAAGTCCAGGTGAAAGGAGCTGGAGGTGAGGAAGCATTGCTGTATCTGGAGGTAAGGGTGAAGCTAGGAAAAAAGGGACCACGGGGGAAGTGGCCCAGGGAATCAAAGCAGCTGCAGTGGTGTAGGGAAATCCACCAACAGCTGCTACCATTAGGGTCCCTAGGTTGGAACCCGGAGTAGAGGGCGGGCCCGGGTTCTCCCCCCCACCCCATGCTCTACAGAGATCCCCTTGAGAGGGGAAGCAGGCCTCGGACCAGTCAGGAGGCCAAACTGAGCTCTACGGAGCAAGAAAGACTGTGGGGTATTTCCCCTTCCCAACCCCCATACTGGCCTGTGATTAAAGTAACTCTATAGGCTGTGACTCTTGCCACTACACTGTGAAAGGAAGGTCACATTGGGGCCTTAGTGAGTTTCTGAGGCCACTGAGTCCGCCCAGAAGCGCGGGACCCACCGATACAGGCTCGGAACTTTGTCACAATGCATACAGCACTTTGGGATTCTCAAGTAGAAGGTTCTATAGAAGGTCTAAAGAAGTATAATTGAACCTCAGTTTTACAAACTCCAATCTTATGAATGACAGGTTATATGAACCAATGGGAAAAAATAAATCACATAACAAAAGTGATGTCAATGAAGAACAAGTCAACATCCCTTCACATTCCAATGCCTTCAGTGCACTGGAAATCACTTCGCAGTGATGTGAAAGACATGTAGAAAGTGATACAATGCACCTGAATGCAATTTATACACCATGCTGACTGTAATTTTGAGAGATGAAATTTTACAAACTTTTATTTTTATGAATTCCTTAATTCTCAATTAGTTCATACAATAGGGTTCTACTGTGTTATTAAAGGAAAGAAGTTGGTTTATTTTTCTTATTATTATTACATTAATTTGTCAAATGGTCAGCTGATCTGGGACTCTAGAAGCCCTGGGACCCCAACTTGGGGAAGTGTGCATGGCAGAGCTGCAGATGCTGGGAGCCAGTCCTAGGACTTCCAGGCTCCAAACTCCATGGCAGGGACCCTGGAAATCTTGAAGGTGTCTTGAGTGGGGAGCCTAACAGCCTGGAGAAGCCCCGCTTTAGCCATGGCTCGGCTTCTCTGGATTGGGGAACCTAACAGTCCAGAGAGACCTGGCTCCAGCTGGGACTCCTCGGGCTGACAGGAACCCTTCCACAGAGGGGAAGACCTGGAACCCCACTAGATTTCCAGTTAAAATTTGCCTGTGTTTTCGCAAAAGTTTTGTCAAATCTGTAACAAAGTCAGCAAAACATTTTGCTTCAACAAGTTGGAATTTTCTGACATAATTTAATTTAGTCACAGGCTCCTGGGGAGATGAACTGCAGCCACGTGGACCTGTTGGGATAACAGTATTGCCAACCCCAAATGTTAAAAAATCATGAGTCAGGCTCACCAAAAATCATGAGATTGGCTTTCCAATCATGAGATCGTGTAAAAAGAATAGATTTGGTGTTCTTTTTATTTGCCGTCTACTTTTTGAGCCTTTAGAGTGCACTGGGGTCACATTTTGAAGCTTTCTCCACAGCCATGAGGGCTAGAAACGTACTTTTTCTTTAAGAATGAAGGCTGAAATCATCACATACCCACTTGATTCCAGGAGCTGGGGCTTTAAGGAAAACAAAAATTATCATGAGAGTCGGCAACACTGGGATAAGCACAGTTGGTGCACAGGATACTGTAACTCAGGTCCCTGTCTACGAGTGGGAGAATCATGGGATTCCACCCCAGAGAGGGAAGAGAAAGAGGCCCAATACTTGTAGGGGCACACTCAGAGAGACTAGGGAAGGGGTCAGAGTTGCAGTTACCCCTGTAACCATGATACTCATGGCCTTTAATGATGCCTTTATTGATCTGGGTAGTATTTCATAGGGTATGCCTAAACAGCCGATGTTAAAGCGCTGCTGTGGCAGCACTGCCATGGCAGCGCTTTAAGGTGTCCGTGTAGTCACGGCTCCAGCGCTGGGAGAGAGCTCTCCCAGCACTGTAATAAAACCACCTCTGCGAGGGAAATAGCTATCAGCACTGGGAGCGCAGCTCTACACTGCCACTTTACAGCACTGAAACTTGTATCGCTCAGGGGGGTGTTTTTTCACACCCTCAGCGAAGAAAGTTTCAGAGCCGTAAGTGACAGTGTAGACAAGGCCTCAGGTCACAGCCTCAACCAAGTCCTCCAGAATAGGTATTTCATTCAGGGACATTTCATTCGGGAGAACACCCTACACCCCCATATTCATCTTTATAAAATGATTGTGTGGTATCCAATACAAAGTCTGTCATGTTGGGTGTCTTCGGAAGGCTCATGATGCACTGAGCATGGTTGTTCTAGTAATGTTATAGTAATTGTTACAGTAATGTTATAGGTTATAATTTCATTTATATAGTTATGAGGCTGAAAATGTATCCTCATGGCTTAAAGCAAGCCCAGGCAAAAACTCTCCAAGGACAGAGAGGCAGTTCACACCTCGTCAGGGCATGGATGGGACAAACCCACCCCAGCTTCACAGGAACAAAGGACACTGGCCTTAGGCAACAACAAAGGAGCTGTTAGACTCTGAGTGAGTCACCCCCCTTTCTTTGGTCATCTTGGGATTGCAATGAGGTAATGCTCACCTCACTCTGAAGGGGGACAAAGCCAAGAGGGAAGAAAGGACATGATAAAAGGGAAAGATGTTTGACATGCTCTTCATCTCTTTTCCACCTACATCTACAGACACCACATCAAGTGGCTGATGTGCTGATCAAAGGGGAGAGCCTGGCTGAAGAGCAACCAGCCAGCCTGTGGTGAGAAACATCTAAGTTTGTAAGGATGTTGAAAGTGTTAAGGTCAGCTTAGAATGCGTTTTGCTTTTATTTCCTTTGACCAAATCTGACTTATGTTTTGACTTATAATCACTTAAAATCTATCTTTATAGTTAATAAATCTGTTTGTTTATTCTACCTGAAGCAGTGCGTTTGGTTGGAAGCGTATCAGAGACTCCCCTTGGGATAACAAGCCTGGCACATATACATTTATTTGTTAAATTGACAAACTCATATAAGCTTGCAGTGTCCAGTGGGCATAACTGGGCACTGCAAGACGGAGGTTCCTAGAGTTGTGTCTGGGACTGGAGATATTGGCTAGTGTCATTCAGTTGCACAATCCAAGGAGCAGCTTAGATGCCAGAGGCTGTGTATGAACAGACCAGGAGTGGGGGTTCTCACAGCAGAGCTGGGTAAGGCTGGCTCACAGAGTCAAGGATTGGAGTGAACTAGTAGATCAGTGGTCCAGATAACACCAGAGGAGAACATCACAGTGGTGGACAGGGTGATCTCTGCAAAGGCTCTGGCGCTTGTTCCCCTCCTTGGTCTGACATAGCTCAAATTTGGTGGCCTTCCAAGCACACATCAAAATACACCTGTTTGATAGGGTTTTTGGAGACAGCTTAGGGTTTGTAATTTTCACTCCATGCATCTGAAGAAGTGTTTTTTTAACCCAGAAAAGCTTATGCCCAAATAAATCTGTTAGTCTTTAAGGTGCCACCGGACTCCTTGTTTATTTTGGCTTAGGGCAGGGGTCCCCAACGTGGTGCCCGCGGGCACCTGGCGCCCACCGAGGCATCTAAGTGCGCCCGCGTACTGGCCGGCGGATGAGCATCTGCCAAAATGCCGCCGACAAGCAGCGTCATCCAGAGGCGGCGCCGCCAAAATGCTGCCGATTTTCGGCGGCATTTCGGAGGCGCCGCCTCTGGATGACGCTGCTTGTCAGCGGCATTTCAGCGGCGCCGCCTATTGACGTTGCCGCTTGTCAGCGGCATTTCGGCGGATGCTCATCCGCTGCCACGGTCCTCCGTGGCTCATCGTCTGGTGCCCGCCAGACAAAAAAGGTTGGGGACCACTGGCTTAGGGTATGCCTCCCAAAATGATGAAGTGGGGGAAGGAATTTTTTTAATAGGTGGCCTACTGGCTGAACTCTTGTTTAAGCAATCATTTTAATGCTGCTGGGATTATGTAGTTTTCCTAATTATGTGATAGGGTGCTTAAATATAAATACAATACATATGGTACTCCTTCCTGGGTAGCCTATGAATGAGACAGCCTTGCCCCGGCAGATACCTGTCACCTTTCTTCCTCTCTCATCCTCCCTCCCAGCCCTGTTTTCATTTTCAGGTTTCTTTGATGTAGCTGACTTATTATCATACCAAACACCTTCCCCACTCCCACACACAGTGATGCATGCAGGTATCTCTGCAGCAGAGGATATTATCATTTTCCTTTTCATGCCCCGTCCATTGCATATTTTTTTTAAGTCATTTGCTGTTATAATCATTGCACTTGGGTATAAACTGGTTTAAGAGGCTCGTTTTTCCTCCTGTTACCTGTGTTCCTTTGAAAGTATATGGCTGACTTACAAATAACATTTGCATTCCCCACCCTCTAGACAATGGTTTGTTGTTGGAAGAATCCCTTTAAAGATGCTAATTAACCTCCTTTCAAATTTAACTATGGCAAATGCCATTTTAAGTCTTACCACTTGGAAAAGATATTAAATGATCCTGTTATTTAAAACTGTTGCTTAAATTTGAATAGAGGACTACAAAAAGCTGTGGCCCTAACCTAGAAAACCACTCACTGCATGCCTTGCATCCGAGTTCATAGATTCCAAGGCCAGAAAGGACCATTGTGATCGAGGTTCTCAAACTTCATTGCACTGCAACCCCCGTTCTGACAACAAAAAATTACTACATGCCCCTGCGGAAGGGGGGCCGGAGCTTGAGCCCTGTTGCCCCAGGCTGAAGTCCTCAGGCTTTGGCTTTAGCCTCTGGTCCCAGCAAGTCTAACACTGGCCCTGGCAACCCCATGAAAATGGGGTCCCGACCCACAGTTTGAGAACCGCTGTAGGTCTGACCTCCTGTATCACATAGGCTGTAGCATTTCTCCAAAATAATTCCTAGAACAGATCTTTTAGAAAAACATCCAATCTTGTTTTTAAAATTGCCAGTGATGGAGAATCCACCACGACCCTCGGTAAGTTGTTCCAATGGTTAATTACCATCACTGTTAAAAATTTACATCTTATTTCCTGTCTGAATTTGTCCAGCTTTAACTTCCAGCCATTAGCTCTTCTCTGCTACATTAAAGGACCCATAGTGACACAGATTTTTGCAAAGGTTCTCCTGTCCTTTGCAAACAACTCTCACCTCAGACCTGACAAACTCACTACACCAAACATGTCTTACAGGACATTTATCTGTAAAGAGTAATATGTAAGGTATCTACAGAAAGTTCATAATTTGTCAAGATTCATAATAATTGTGATATGTATATATGGGTAGTATTTAAGGAATAATGTATTTATATTGAAAGTAGGCTTTAGGGACTGTCTGGGAGTAAAAATTACTCATCAGGGGATAATGTGTCTCGATGATGGCCCATTCAGGCAGGAGGGAGTTGTCACCTGGTCCTGTTTACCAAGTAATGCAATGCAAGGCTCAGTTGTTAAACCTTTCTCAATCCCCAGATTTTCAATGGAAAACCAGAGACTGCAAACAGTTGAAACCTCTTGAAGGTACAAAAGAATCTTTATAACAAGGCAGGGGTTCACTCTGTCTACGAATAGAAACAAAAATCTGTTTCAATGTAAGAGAGGAGGGAGAAAGATCCTCTGCAAGGAATGAGGTGTTAAAAATTGCATCCTGGTTATGTACAGTGCTGCAGCGCTTCTGGTGAAGACGCTCTATGCTGGCAGGAGAGAAGCTCTCCTACCAACATAGCGTTGTGCACACATGCGCTTATGTCGCTCAGAGGGGTGGTTTATTCACACCCCTGAGTGACATAAATTATGCCGACATAGGCTGTAGTGTAGACATAGCCTAACTGAGCTTTTGGGGGGAAATCTACTTTTAGTCAGGAAAGGGAAGGATTGATAAGTGTAGATCCAGGTTTGCATTTGATAATTTTGTTTTGCATTGTAGCCATTTATTTCCATTACTCTCTCTTGTTTCTAGTACTTTTCTTAAATAAACCTACTTTTGTTTTATTATAAGTGCTTACAAGTGCTGTGTGATTTACAGAAGTGCTGGTTTAAGGGAAAACTGGTAACTTAGCCTGACCCTGAACATCTACACAGCAATTAAACAGTCCCCTAGCCTGAGTCTTGTGAGCCTGAGTCAGCTGATATGGGCCAGCTTTAGGTGTTTAATTGCAGTGTAGACGTACCCTTAGTGTCCACCTCATAGATCAGAAAATACTGCATTAAAACCATCTTCTGGAAAGAGTTCTGGGACGGGATACCTTACTTATCTGTAACCTAGTAGCAGTAGGAAGAAAGTCCCAGAGTTCCTGTCTAATAGATCCTGTCTACACAAATAAATTGGCCAGCATAGCTATTCCAAAATAAGATATTCAGGAGTAGCTATTCTATTCTGGAATAGAGTGTTCACATAGGGAGCTATTGGAGTAGTTTATTCTGGTCAATTTCCCCATGTAGACAAGGCCTATGATTCTATTCTGGGAGGCAAGAGTTAATAAGCAAAGATCAAAATCAGCTGGAGTCCATTAACCTTCCAGGAGACCAGCCTGGTGGTTATAAAAGGAGGAAGAGCAAATTAATTGCTTGGCTGTAGAGTCAAACAGCTAATGTGATGGGGAAAGGGTCTCTAAAGCAACTACCTCATTTGTTCACTTTAATCCCAGAGGAAAGGGACTTTGGGATTTTGGAGCCTTAATCCTGAAGAAAGGATGAATACAGGTTCCCCCCTCCCCAAGGAAAGGGGGAGGGATTTGCTTTGTTTGCCTGAACCATTTTCTTAGAGGAAAAGTGATTAATTGCTTGTCTGATCCTGGAAGAGGGAACTTTAGAAGTGTTTTCCATCACTCTAAGAAGAACCTGTTTATTTTAGTTCCAGAGGTTGCCTGGGATTCTTTTTGGTTGAAGGACTTTTTGCAAACAGGCTCAGAGGATGACTGCACGGTATGTGCAGTATGAGAACCTTTGGTGGGGACTTAATGGCTTGGGGATCAATACTGGCCTCAGTCTAGAGTTTTAACAGAGTGCTAATTCAAATCTGGTTTGTCTGAAGGCCATTATGTTCATCATTTATCATCCTCTGTGAAATGTGGGTCTCAGTTTATATCTTGGATAGGTGTCCATATTACAAAACCACAAACACAAATAACCCCTTTAGAATTCTGTAGAGAAGGAAAGGCTTGAACTAAGCTGTGGAAACAGAATTCCTCTTTCTACCTTGGAGGGGTGAGGACTAAATAGGGCAAGTTAGGGGAAGGCCATGCTTTGCAGACCACTGTCTATTGCGTAGACAGGCTCCAAAGCTCTTGGTCCAGCACCTTCCACCAGCAAACAGTTAACTCTAAACTTTGTATTTAGAAATGTATAGTTAACTTTATTTTATTTGCATTGTCTTGCAGATTGTTCAGATGCAGGGATTTTGTTTAATATGCTGGGGATATTGATAAAACCCCTAGCCTCTTCTCACAAGGGCTATCACTTATTTGTAGAGCCCATTGTACTAGGCACTTATACAAACATAAGACCCTCTCTACCCTGAACCACTTGTGTAAGATAGCAGGTAGAGACCAGAAAGCAATGAGCTAATACTGGTCAGCATGAGTAGTGGTTACAGCACACCAGTTGGCTAACTATTATTGAGGAGTTTTGTAGGCCTCATGGCAAAGGAGACCTTTTTAACTGGTTTGTAATTGTGTGTGTGTCCCGTGATGGTGGAAAAGTTATGGAGACAGAACGATAGGACTGTTGCTTTATGGAATACATTAAAGTTGGGAGAAGAGACCACGGGCTTGTCTTGCACAATTATAGTGGCTCTTGGTTTCTCCCATTCACAAATGTAACATTTCAAGAATTTGGGGTCACATATAACCAGGAGAATAGATGTCACTCGTGATACTATTTGGATAAGAGTACAGCTATCCCTTTGCATTCAATTCCCTTGGGGATTGCTGTGTAATTTCTTCTGCATGAAGAATGTGGCTGTGGCCACCACAGACCTAGACATTTAAATCTCTGTGGCAAGAGTGAGCTGGCAGACTGAAATTGCTCTGACAAATTGATCTTTGTTTCTCCAAAGGCTGGGGATTTAGTTAGTGATTTTTTAGGCTTAGAGAAGGGTTGAAACCCATCAAGAAGCTTTGTTAGTGCAGGAAGTGGCGTTTCCCAGGCTTGAAGAGTGCAAAAAGTAGCGCAAATGTAAGGCTATTCCCTCATCAAAGGGGCCTGCCTGGCTATTTAGGAGACTGGCCTTTGTGCTCCGAACCTCCTAGGCTGCGTGACACGTGCTTTCCCTCTGATTACAGATGTTCATCATCACAGAAGCTCTCCCTGGGCCTATAGCTATGGCGAGCCGGAGGGCTCCGGGGGTCGGGGCTTGACGCCCCGCTGTGGGGGACAGGGAGAGGAGTGCCGCCTGCCGGGGCGGGGAACAAACAGGGACAGCTCCGAGGACGGGCCAGTGAAGGGGTGAGGGCGGTGCCGCGCGCCGCCGCCGGTCCCGCCCCTCTCCCTGGCCGCCCGTGCCCGCGCGCTGTGCGGCCGCCATGTTGTTGTGGTTGTGAGGAGGCGGAGGCAGCGGAGAGGAGCCTAGCGACCCCGACCCGTCGCCCCCGCCCCAGGCAGGAGGCCGTGCCCCGGGGCGCTCCGCGCCATGCCCCGTCGCACGGTAAGGAGACACTCGGCTGGGACAGCAGCGGGGCCCCTGGCGCCCGCCGGGCCCGGGCCTGGCGGGGAGGGAGCTGCTCGGGCTGTCAGCGGCGGCGGAGCGGGCTCTTCGCGGAGGCCGGGAGATGCGGGCCAGGCACGGGGCCCTCCGCTTTCTCGTCCGCCCCCACCCCGCGGGGATCTAGGCTCCCTCGGGCCCAGAGCCCGGGAGATGCGGGCCAGGCTGCCGCTCGCCCTGGGACGGGCACGCCCCTCCCCGCGTCTCAGCTCCTGTAAAGGGCTTGGGCTTCCTCTCCGCGCCCCGGGCAGAGCTGCCCCTTGGGGGGGCACTGGGCTCCATCTCCCCTGCCGCTCCCCACCCTGCCCCCGGTCCGGGGCGGGGGAGAGATTCTGCCTGGGGCAGAGTCATCTCCTGTGCCCCCAGACCCCTTATAAAGGAAGGTTGGCTTTTCTCTCTCGCGTGGAGCAGGCATCCTCTTTGGGGTAGTGAGGCAGGGGCTGCCCGCCCGCCCGCTGTATCCCTTCAGCAGCGACCCTGGGGTCCATCCACCGGGGTTCTCCGCACCTGGCTTTCCCCTTGCTCCTGCAACAGTTACTCCATCGTGTGTGCGCCTGCGCTGGGGTCATAGGGATTCTCCTTCCCCCCCCCCTAGGTGCAGAGGTGGGTGGTGTCCAGGCTTCCTTCCCTCCCACGTGGCAGAGATACTCTTATGCCTCCTGTAGAGCAGTCTCTCTCAACCTTTCCAGACTACTGTACCCCTTTCTGGAGTCTGATTTGTCTTGTGTACCCCCAAGTTTCACCTCACTTAAAAAAACTACCTGCTTACAAAATCAGACCTAAAAATACAGGTGTCACAGCACACTGTTACTGAAAATTTGCTTACTTTCTCATTTAACCATATAGTTATAAAATAAATTGGAATATTCATATTGTACCTACAGTTCAGTGTATAGTATAATATAGAGCAGTATAAACAAGTTGTTGTATGAAATGTTAGTGTGTACTGACTTTGCTAGTGCTTTTTATGCAGCCTGTTGTAAAACTAGGCAAATATCTAGATGAGTTGATGTACCCCTGGGGGTATGCAAAGGTTTTCTGGGGGTACATGTATCCCTGGTTGAAAACCACTGCTGTAGAGGGAGACTGGTGTGTGCCTCTTTATGCACTGGGCCTGCGTTGTCCCCCCTCTACCCCCTTTGCTTCCCCACCATACCAAAGATCCAGGCTCAAGTGGGGGTTGCTCAGGTTTTTATTGCTTACTGTGTGTGGAGCCTTGACTGCCTCTCCCACTCCCCTGAACAGAGGTAACTAAGCAGGCACTGTGGGGAGCCTGACTGAGCTGTGGAGTCTGAGCTTCTCCTGTATCAGAGATGTCCCTTCTCCCATTCTCTTCCTCGAGGGAGCCAGGGCTTGGCTCCCCCCCCCCCCCCTAAAAAAAAAAAAGAGACTTCCCATACTTTTCCATCAAATGTCCAAGTTCACCACATGGTAGATACCACTCCGGTGAGAGGAGTCAGGTTCCTCAACCCTTTCCCTTAAGGCAGAGACATCATCTTTGTGTCTATTTGCCACTTAAAAATAAAAATAAATAACTTCCTGACAAGACACGCTTTCCCTTCATTCCTTCCACTCCACCTATGCAGACATCCCTCTTTTCCCCTTGTGTGGTAAGCCTGTGATCCATGCACACGTGGTAGGGATGCAGGTTTTGGTTCAGAAGTGAGAATGGGGCCCCTGCCTGCCTTCCTGAATCAGATCAAGGAGTGTTGATGTGATGGGGCGTGTGGCACAGCTTGGCTCTGATGGTGTAGATGAGGGAATGTTTGGGTGTGGCTGGGAAAGAGTATTAGAGTACAGGAATGTGAGTGCAGAACTATGCTATTTTATGGGGTGCTATTGTGAGGGGCCATTTGGGGTGGAAAGGGGAGAATGCTTCTAGAATTTGATGTGCGGTGCAGGATTGTGCCCCACTGATTGTTCCTGAGGCAAGTGCTAGATTACTATGGTGTTTGGAATGGCAATGTTGTGTTTTTGAGGGAGGGACGTTGGGTTTGAAAGGGGACACTTCCAGATTGAGTCTTGAGAGGTAGCTATAGCATCTCAGTGTTGAGAGTATCATTTGATCCACATGGATTTTGGGAGAGGGAGAGGTTGGCTTCAAATTATAAACACTGGGGCCTCCTGAAGATTATTCTTAGTCCAGGTAATAGAGAAGATGGGGGTGGGGAGGAAGAACCTCTAAAATAGCTCATCAAATATTACAATATGTGTAATGTTGGTTTAGCATTTTAACATAAAGCTCTAGTATTTCTGTATGTTATGGAGTTTCTCTAGCATTTAGCTATGCAGGTCCCCCTTCCTAAATTCTCTAAAGTCTCATAAGCCTAGATTATTTATTTTATTTATTTTATTTTTTCTTTTCTCTCTCTCAAGTGTTGTTGTATGATCCTACCCTGGAGCTCCATCAGTACTACCCATCTGCATTGTTGCACTGCTTTGAAGATTCAAAGACCAGTGTTTAAGTGGTTTCTTCTTATGCGGGGAATTATGTTGTGCAGACTGTGAATGATGTGTGAAAACACAATCCATGAGGAAGTAGATAATGTTTTCTAAATGGACAACCAACCTAATTCTCAAATTACTGAGGGACAATCTCCACTCGATTAATATATTTTGCTTTGCACAACCAAATCTCTGTACAACTTTTCATGAGTTATGTACCTGAGTATTCGGATTCTAATTTCTAAACTGTATTGTTAAATCTGTTCACCTAAATTTGGGTTATTGCTGATTATGTACTCTATGTAGCATATGAAATTTAAAAAACTAACTTTGTATTTGTGGATAATCTAAGCACTATACCCAGATGTACAGATACTCTTTTCCCAACCTATGTACTATATCATTTTTGTAAAATTTGGCTTTAATAAAATTTTTAAATTTGTTGATGGTGGTTGCAGCTTGAGAGAAGTTGTCCATTTATATGGGTTTGAAAATGGCAGTATCTCATTGCAGAAGATATAGGAGATGGGTGTCTCCAAGTTGCTGAAGGTAGAGGTAAAATGTCAGATTATCACAGTATCAAAAGATCTTATCCATCTTGTATGTCATTGAGGGTGGTGGAGAGGCACTTCTCCAAGTGTCTAAGGAGCCTGGAAGGAACAGTGCTGTGTGGTGTTTTGCTGTGAAGGGGGCAGTGACATGGCATGGTGCTCCTATTGCTATGTTACCAGAGTTAGATAGGGAAGATCAGTAAGTGCTGTGCCATTTCATGTGGTGATAAACAAGGTATTTCTGTTACTAGGGGGATGGAAAGGATGGAGCATTTTAAAATTTTTTACTGGATGTATAGGGAGGGATGCAAAGCTGAGGAGGAATGCAAAACTGATACTATTGTGTTTTCAGAGCAAAATTGTGGTTATGGGATCACCTTATGTGGTTGTGGGCTTATGGGATCATATGAAGAAGACATGACACCTCTTCTCTTGCTAATTTAAATTACAGAACTATATTCCAGTGCATGTGACTCCAATTGGTACAATATTGCTGATTATTTCAGAAGAGGTGGTATTTTAAGCTAGAGCTAAAGGTTCTTATGAGTCCTTGTAGATATGCACTGATTACTTCTTAAATTTTGTCTGTAGTTAGCTTAGTTAATAAAGTGTTACTTTGGTTCAGAAACAAACTTTGATTTAAGTATCCATGTTTATATCACCCACATGTTCTTTACTATACTTGTGTACACTTATAATAAATATATAAAATAGGTATATCTCCATATATTTCTCATAGAACTGGAAGGGACCCTGAAAGGTCATCGAGTCCAGCCCCCTGCCTTCACTAGCAGGACCAAGTACTGATTTTTGCCCCAGATCCCTAAGTGGCCCCCTCAAGGATTGAACTCACAACCCTGGGTTTTGTTACAAAACAAGTCATAAAAATTCAGCATTTGAATTTTATTTTGTGCCAAACGTTTATACTTTGCTAGCTGCTTTGTTTAGATTGTGTGAAGACTTGGAGGCTGACAAGTATTGATTTCAGAAAGCAGTTTTTTGTTTGAGAGTGAGCTGTAGCTTTACCCCTTTAGAAAATAGCCTGACCAGTGATCCCCAGAAAACTGTAAATATAACTTTGTATTGCTCTGGACACTGCACTGGGGTATGCATTGCACTGAGGAAATATGCTTCTATCTCTGTAATTCCCTGTGTGGTGAAATCAAATACTATTAGTTATCGAGAACTTGATATCTTTGGTGTGATGCCACAAAATTGCTGGTAGGTTGAGGGTAATTGCCAACAGACACAAGGGTTGTTTTGTGCTAATTCAAACACTTGAAAAATTAACTTGGCAGTGAAAGGCTTTTAATGGCAAGTATGGGTCTGAAGATATCAGAATTCAAGCTTTAACTTTTGTGGGGTGGGGTGGGAAATTTCCTGCCCTTATGCTGGCAGAATATTCCTTCCAAATGCAAACTGAATGTAGACTGGCACAGTGATCTGCCTGAGACTGCAGAAAGCCCCAGTGCCTCTGCTTATAGTTCTGGCAAAGAACAGTAAAGCGAGACTAGACTTCTATTCATACTGGTGTGGGTAGCAGCTGGGAAACTGTCAGGAATATTTTTTTGTGCTCCAGCTGCTCAGGAAAGCTATGAGTAGCACAGCACTTGGCAATGGAGGCTGGAGGAAGTGTAGAGTAGCAGAGATTTGTTTCCTTTTACTGTTAATAGGGGTGTAGGTGTAGAGTAGTGGAGACTCATGTAGCAGTCAGGGAAGTTCTACAAGTAAATAACTAATTTTCCCTTCCAGCTGCTGGGCTAGGGGTGTGGAGGCCTTAAAATGTCCCGTGGCCAGAAGCTGAGATGAAAGGCAAAGCCACCTAAGTAGTATCCAGGGACAGTAACTTGATTGGAATCCCTCATCATCCTTCACCTTAATCTCTGGGAGAAATCTGCACTCTTTTCTTGCCATTTCTTGGCAAGTTTCTTGTGTGCTGGGACCTGGAATCATCATTTTGGAAGCTATGGTGTTGGGGAGAGCAGGGCTAGACCTTAATTAGCCCTTTTGAGTCTTAATTAGTTTTTGTTACTCTGTTTCCTTAGTTGGCTCTCCTTAGAAGGCTGACATTGCTCTGTTCCAAGGACAGAGCTGTTTCCTTTCCTTTTTATTTCTGTTCTATTAAAAGCGTAATTTGCCTGTAACTAAATGTAATCCAGTATACAAAATCTAATGTATAGATGTCACATCAATTCTTGGAAAAGGGTACTTCAGAATCTGTGACCTACAGAATTTGAGGTTAATAGCAGATGGGTTGGCACATAAATCTAGCTACAGTGGGTCAGGTTGTTGACTGGAACCATATACATCCCGCTTCAGTGTTCTCTCAAAATTTAATATTTGGATAACAATACAATATCTCATTTAATGAGCAATATCTCATTTAAACAAATCCTGTTTTATCAAACATACACAAGTTAACAAAGTTAGTCAGCGCAGAACCTGGCTTTGGCTCTCTGATAGTCTCTAAAGCAGGGGTAGGCAACCTTTCAGAAATGGTGTGCCAAGTCTTCATTTATTCACTTGAATTTAAGGTTTCGCGTGCCGGTAATACATTTTAATGTTTTTTAGAAGGTCTCTCTCTGTCTATATTGTATAACTAACTATTGTTGTATGTAAAGTAAACAAGGTTTTCAAAATGTTTAAGAAGCTTCATTTAAAATTAAATTAAAATGCTGATCTTATGCTGCCAGCCTGCTCAGCCCGCTTCTAGCCTGGGGTTCTGTTCACCTAGGCCGGCAGTGGGCTGAGCGGGGCCTGCGGCCGGGACGCCGGCTGGCAAGGGGCCGGCAGCTGGGACCCCAGACCTGGGGGGGGGGGTTCAGGGGTCAGGGCAGAGGGCTGGGTGTGTGTGGGGGGTGCAGGGCAGAAGGCTGGGTGTGTGTGAGGGTTCAGGGCACAGGGCAGTACGGGTG
>QXTE01000236.1:721777-766110 GCA_003942145.1 Platysternon megacephalum | reverse complement strand
TGGGGGTGCAGGGCAGAAGGCTGGGTGTGTGTGTGGGGGGGAGTTCAGGGATCAGGGCAGAGGGATGGGGGTTTGGAGGTGCAGGGCAGAAGGCTGGGTGTGGGGTGGGGTTCAGGGATCAGGGCTGGGGGTGTGGGGGTATAGGGCAGAAGGCTGGGTGTGGGGGGGTTCAGGGGTCAGGGCAGAGGGCTCGGGGTTCGGGGGGTGTAGGGCAGAAGGCTAGGTGTGTGTGGGGGGATCAGGGCAGAGGGCTGGGGGTGTGTGGAGGTGCAGGGCAGAAGGCTGGGTGTGGGGTTCAGGATAGAGGGCTGGGGTGCTCGGCTCGTGGGGGTGCTCCCAGCCCCCTGCCCTGAGCGGCTCATGGCAGGGGGCTGGAAGGGATATGCTCTGTTCCACCCCCTTCCCCAAGGGCCCGACCCTACCTCTTCTCTGTCTCCTCTACGGAGCAGCGAGCACGCTGCGGCTCAGCTCTGCTGCCCCTCGCAAGGGGGATCAGCTGGTCGGCGGCAGGGAGCGGGAGGGGCAGGAAAGCACCACGCTGGGGAAAGAAGCGGGGGAGGGGGGAGCTTGGCTGCCGCAGGCCCAAGCTTCTGCCCCCTGCCCCCACAGGGGAGAGCGGGGGGCGGGGGGGCTGAGTGGGGCTGGGGGCCAGGACTGTGGCAGGCAGCGGCGTGCCACCCAAAATCGGCTCGCGTGCCGTGTTTGGCACGCGTGCCGTAGGTTGCCAACCCCTGCTCTAAAGGTTCAGTGAACATGTATATGTACTTTAATGAGACTCAAACTATGCTATCACTAACCTCATATTTATAATGGATAATATAGCATTCAGTTTGTGGATTCATTCAAACTGTTTGACAAGAGATTCTTTGAACATGATTTAGTTTTATAGAAGCTCTTGGAAGAGGATGGGCAAGCAGAACCAGACCACAAATGACTATTAACTAATTTCCTCTATTTAAAGCTGTACAGTTGAGTTTGAATTTAAATTTGATAGTTTGGGATTGATAAGTACAACAGGACACTTCAAACTGAAAAAAGTTGAAGTGGTGGTTGTTGGAATTTATCAAAGTGTTAGTTATTAATGGAACTGGGAATAGAGAAATTTGTGTGCAGTATGTGTTTGGGGTTGGCCTTTTTACACAGGAGTAGGGGAGAGTAAAATATAGAAGGAAAAATATAATTGTAAAACACTGTATGAGAGTTCAGAGGCAAAGGATGGTACCTCAGACTACTCAACTAATAATTTTTTTTACGTTGATATGTCCCTTAAGTGGGAATGAAACATGCCTCTGAAAAGATATTTCACTGTGATGCTCTGTACCTCAGGGGAGCACCCTGCACCCCCATGTTCATCCTTATAATATGATCGTATGGTATCCAATGCAAAGTTTGTCATGTCGGGTGTCTTCGGAAGGCTCCTGAATTACTGAACATTGTTAAAGTAATGTGTTAGGTTGTAATTTCATGTGTATATAGTTAGAAGGCTGAAAATGTGTCCTCATGGCTTAAAACAAGCCCAGGCAAAAACTCTCCAGGAGCAGAAGGGCAGTTCACACCTCATCAGGGCATGTATGGGACAAACCCAGCCCAGCCTCACAGGAACAAAGGATGCTGGCCTAGGTAACAACAAAAGGATCTGTTAGTCTCTGAGTGAGTCACTCCCCTTCCTTTGGTCAGTTTGGGATTGCAGTGAGGTAACTCTAAATTTGTAAGGATGTTGAAAGTGTTAAAATCATCTTAGAATACATTTTGCTTTTATTTCCTTTGACCAAATCTGACTTGTTGTGCTTTGACTTAGATTTTAAGTGATTATATCTTTTCATAGTTAATAAATTTGTTTGTTCTACCTGAATCAGTGTGTTTGGTTGGAAGCATGTCAGAGACTCCCCTTGGGATAACAAGCCTGGTTCATATCAATTTCTTTGTTAAATTGACAAACTCATAAGCTTGCAGCGTCCAGCGGGCATAACTGGACACTGCAAGACGGAGGTTCTTAGGGTTGTGTCTGGGACTGGAGATATTGGTTGGTGTCATTCAGTTGCACAATCCAAGCAGCGGCTGGCCAAAAGTGCTCACTCATGTAGCTGGGAGCAGCTTACATGCTAGAGGCTGTGCATGAACAGCCCAGGAGTAGGGGTTCTCAAAGCAGAGCAGGGTAAGGCTGGCTCCCAGAGTCGAGGATTGGAGTGACCTAGCAGATCACCGGTCCGGATAACACCAGGGGAACGTCACAATCACTGTGCAATAAAAATAAACATGTACAGTGGTGGTGTTGTCTTGACTCAAAATCAAATGAAATTGTTATAGGGTAAAATAGAAAATAGACTTCTGGTTTCAATTTCTACTTTAAAATATAAACCTCAATTAAAATATTTCGTGAGTTTGCTCCTATGCTGCCAATTGAAATCTTCACAGGTACCCAAAAATACCTGTAAAATTGTAACTAGAAAGCAGTAAGGAAACATGAGGTCAAGGGACCTAGATCTAAAGTAGACTTGCAGGCTCTAGTACAGAAACAATCAGCAGGTAAATTTGGAAGAAAATATCTAATTTGGCCTTGCTTGCTTGTCCATCATGTCTTACTGTAGTTTTCAGTGCTCTCTCCCACCTTTTTAAAAAAAAAAAAAAAGACAGTGAAATCTCTAACTTCTGTAGCTCTGCAGACTGCCTTGTGTTATCTTTAAAACTGTGAGCAGTCATGAACTTCCTTACTGGTGATGCTGGCTTAGTCTTCCTGTTTCTTCTGTGATATTTTCTTCAGATTGTCTTCCGATGTATATGAATAGTGCGATAGTGGCTTGTTGGGGATGTGCATCAAATTCTGTTTAGAGGGATTAGGAGACTAGTCTCAAAACACAAGCTTTTTGTTAAGTAAAAGTAGTCCTATCAGCACTTTGCCTCTAAACTGAAGTAGCAATGGAGATCCATGTTCATATAGTTATAGATTGTTTTGGACCATCACTGGGGACAGAACTGGAAAAATAGATTTTTATTTGGGGAACTGGTATGCAGAATTAAGTGAACATCTGAAATTATTCACACAGATGGGTGAATGCTACTTTGAGAACAGAAAATAACCCCCAATTTTGTAGAGGTAGATACTAGTTTGAGGGCTTACTGTACTTCTGCCCTTGTTCCTCTGTTCTGTTGCCACAACTTTACTGTTGACTAAATGATTAACATATAAAAAATGAAGCTATTCACTAGTTTGTCTGAATTCAGTCTTCCCTACTTCTCCAACAAATCCTTAACTATTTTCATACACATCCTTTTTTTAATGGCTTGGGCTTTTTATTCATTTAGAAATGTTTGATACACCAGAAATCAGATGTAATGGTTTATCTTGGAATTTTAATTAGCCATTCAGTGAATCAGTGTACATATTAACTGCTACAGGAAAACGTTTGTCTTGAAGAAATGTCATTAATGAGCTGTGTACAACAGCTTCTGAATTTGTAAGCAGACTATATACCAGAATACTCATGCTTTGTTTCAGCAACGTTTTCTTGGTGAAGCTTTGTGATTAATCTATACATCATACAGTGCCATCAGCAGGGCTTGACGTGTTTTTACCCAGTACTTACTGGATAGGGGGACAAACTGTCATCCTGTTCACAATTTTATTTTAAATTGCATACATTCAGGTTTTAAGTTCTCATTTCTTGCTGTGCATCATTACCAAAATCCCCCCCCCCCCTTTTTCTCTCTCCCTGCTGGATAACTTTGTCCATGCTGTCTCTAGCTTTATTTGTATTGAAGTAGCACCTAGGGACCCCAATGAGACCAGGGTCCTACTGTGCTAAGCACTTTACAAACCAAAGATTGTCAGATCCTCTGATCACAAACTATCTAAGCTTAAATGCCACTACTAGACTTCTCGCTCCCTCCTCCATATTTTTTCCAACCCATCAATCTGAATCCTTTCAAAGGCTTCTACCATCCATTGAGTTATGTTCAAGTTCCTGGTCTTCCCCTCCAAGATCCTACATAATGTTGACCGTGCGTACATATGACCTCTTCTCTCCCATATTTTTGCCTTTGCCTCTTGTATTGTACAATCACATTCACCTTGAACAGCGCCTTCTGTTGAAATCCTTCTGCCCTGATCTTGTTTATAACTGTTCCATGTTCTCCCCCTACCTCGGTGCCATCTTTCTCTGTCCCAAAGAATGGTTTAAAGACCTTTTCTCCTTTGTAAGGCTTGTATAACTTGCACTATAATAGGAAAAAACTAACTTTTTTCAGTTAAATTTTTTTTTTTTGGTTTGGGGATTCCAACTATCTTCCAAGCCTATTTAACTTAGCTAATAACAGACACTGTAGTGTTTGGCCCTTTTTGTGGGCTGTGTACCCTGGGAGTGAGAGCCTAGTGTCGGACTAATTAATACTCAGGGTTCCTTTATGAATTTAGTGAAAAACCTGAATATTTTCATCTTTTGTACATTGGTGAAGTGGTCGCAATTCATAATGTGAGGGAAAACTAATGCACCACTGTCTTGAAATAGTGGAGAAATATAACCTAGGCCAGAAGAGATTGATGTAAAAAGGCTAACAAAATCATTTGTCACAATGGAGTCCTGCTAGGCATCTCTTCTAATCCGAGCTGATTCTGAGATGAAACCTGGAGTTGTGTACACACATTTGGGCATATTAGAGAGGATATCAAAGTGAAACAGTAACAGAAAAGGGCAATGAGGATAATAGCTGCAACTGGTAGGTTGGAAAATCAGGTGTATATTAGTGGCATTAATTTTATACTTAAGTGGGACTGTAAAAAGGAATCCCTAAAGGAAGGAATAAAAATATTCCCTCTTCTGTGTCTAGCGAAGAAGATTGGACCCTTGGCCTCAAAATGCTTTTCCTTTCCCCAGATGGTATTGAACAGCTCCCTCTACCACTGTTTGTGGCCTTAGTCATAGAAGTGCTTCATACCAGCCACATGGGGAGGACAGAACTGCCTTGCAGAGAAGTGGGGGGCAGAACTTAAAACTGAAGAATATGTAATATTGAGTTATGAAGGGTGATAGCTTGGAAAACTATTGCTTATACCTATCCTTGTAGAGTGGGAGGAGGGATGAAGGTCACCATGCAGCACAATGGAGTCCCTCTTATGTGACCCTAGAACCTAAGCTGCATGTCTTAAATTCCTCCTCAGAGTTCCAGGCAGCAGAGAGTTCATGAGCTGAGAGCTCAGCTCCCAGCAAACTGTTGGTTTAGCCTTGTCTGCCCTGCCCTCTAGACTGAGATTCTTTCCTGGGGCTTCTCTGCACAACTGCAAGCATGGCTCCAAAATGTCACTTTCCCCACAATCATGCGCTCAACTTAAAACCCCAATAGGAAAAGAGGAGATCAAAATCTTAATTACTCAGGTGTTCATCAAGTGGCTGACATGAAACTATTCAAAAGGGTATGAACAAAACTAAGAGCATGAACTGACAATGCAGTAACAAAGGACAGAGCATGAAGGGAGTTTAAGAGCAGTTTATTTGCACAGAAGGTAATTGTGTGGAACAAACTATTCATGATTGCAGTTCCTATTGTGGCCTTTAATATATTTTAAAAACAGACAGACAAATATAGGTTCATCTGCACAGTACATAGATGGGCTGATCATAGTTTCAATTTAATCCTCAAATACTGACGTTATTAAATTAACAGTAACTTTTCAAATTTTAGTTTTGGATGCACAGAGGGAGTAAGCAACTGTCTTCACCAATTGATTCATTGTCCAAATGACTTAATTTGATAACAATCGTCTTTTAGCACTTTAACTTGAGTGTTGAACTGGGGCCCAGTTGTGGCATCCTCCAGCTTTGGTAGCAAATCCTGGAGAAGACTCCAAGTAGTTGTTTTTTTTCTCTAGGGTATGCTTGTGGGTGGGGACCAGGAGCCACACTTCCAGCAGTCTTCCTCATGCTCTCAGAAGTGGTTCCTGGAAGAAGAGGCCCATAGCAGCTTGATCACTTCCTTTAATCCCTTCTGGCAGCACTGGGTCTAGGAGTGTGTGCCAATGGCATCTCTGTTCATTGAATTTGAATTGGCAAATGTGTTGCTACTCATTGAAACTTATACCAAAAATAGATGTGGGATGCCACATAGCTTTGCCAGCCTGGTTATAAAAATTTATTTAGGGCATTTGTCTGGTCAAGTGTGTGATGATTGAGACCTCTGCATTCACATATAGTCAACACTTATTTGTTACAACTAATAAAATTAGCTACAGTGTAGTACTAAGAGAAGTGAAAACATTATCTAGTGTCTAGAGCACAGGCTGTTCTCTTTTGAATACTTTCAATGCCAATACACTCTTAATGAACTGAGAATCTTCAAAATAACCTACTTAAAGTTTATAAGGAGGACTAGAGGTGACTTTCATGAAAATCCATTGCTCCAAAGGTGGAGACTACTGGGTTCAGCTGCACCCACGGTGTCTCAAAGGCAGCTTTGTTGAAAAGTTCTTCCTTGACCTGTTTCAGAGTAGCAGCCGTGTTAGTCTGTATCTGCAAAAAGAACAGGAGTACTTGTGGCACCTTAAGAGACTAACAAATTTATTTGAGCATAAGCTTTCGTGGGCTACAGCCCACTTCATCAGACGCATGTTATGATGTCGCATGTCACGAAAGCTTATGCTCAAATAAATTTGTTAGTCTCTAAGGTGCCACAAGTACTCCTGTTTTTTCCTTGACCTGTATCAGAAGCAATAGCAGGGTTTCTTGGCTGAGAAATAGATCTACAACAGAGCAGGACTGTTGTACTACTTGAAACCTTGTCTCTCTAGTACTTAGACAAGTAAATTAACATTAATAAACTGGCTGAACCTGTTGTGTTTAAAATGTTTTGATTTACATCCCCACCACATGTGAAGGTAAAGTAAACGTATTGATCTGTAGCGGCAGCATTTTTGGCTTTTTTCATTGTTCCCTTGTAAATATTAAACAGCCTTTTTGCATTTCCTTAAGAATGGATAAATCTAACTGCACTATATGAGTGAGTATTCTATGTAATGATCAGAAAGGCAAACTCTCTGAGCATATTGGGTTTTTGTCTTTCAATTATATGGTGGAATGTGGACCTGTTAGTCATGAGTCTAAGCAAATAGCATATTTGGGGAAAGTCCAAGTACTAAACTATTTCCCAATGCTTATCTTTTCTCTCTTCTGCCTCTCTCCTCTCCCCCCCCCCCCCAGTTCCTTATATCTCCTTGTCAAGTGCTGGAAATGGGCCATTTTCATTACCACTACCAACACTTATTTTTCTCTCCGGCTGACAACTGATCACTCTCCTTATGTGTATGGTAACACCCATTGTTTCGTGTGTGTGTGTAGAGATATATATATATATATACATATACAATCTTCCTTCTGTATTTTCCACTACATGCATCCGATGAAGTGAGCTGTAGCCCACGAAAGCTTATGCTACAATAAATTTAAGTCTCTAAGGTGCCACAAGTACTCCTATTCTTTTTGCGGATACAGACTAACACTCTGAAACCTGAATTTTCTCAGTCACCACTGCTGTTCATACTGCTGGTGACAGCAAATTCCAGTCAATGGGTCATTACGTTCTGGTTGGATACCCATTATAATTAAATCATCCTCTTTGTCTATATTCAGTGAACTAACTCTCAGGAAGATAATGTACCTTTTCATTTTGGAGAGAGTCCTAGTGGTGTCTCTTTGGCAGGGGCAAGGTAAACATTTTGATGTCTGTGTTCTGGCCACTGACATTTCTTGTAGGTTTTGGTTTGTGGATTATTGTTTGGGTACATGGTGCTGCATTGTAGAGCACAGTAGTTTTTTTGTGTGTGTGGGGTTTTTCTTTGGACTAGAATCTTGGTTAATCCCTTCGTATTGCAATGCGAGCATCGTATGATTTGGAGGTGTTTAGTTCACACAGTGCTGCAGAGCTTCTCCTTTTCCTCCAGTTTTGATCTACTATGTTGGAAAAAACTGGAAATCTGGGAATCTTGAGTCATGGAAATATACACATCTGTTGAATTCTTAATAAGTTGCTTTGGGGTTTCCCTCATGTTTCAGATCTCTCCCATTTGTAAAAACCTGCATCTCATACAATCGTTTGTGATACTAACTTTCTTAGCATTGCAAAACTAGTCTCCTCAGTAAAAACATCTAAACTGGACTTAGAGTGGAAATCTAATTGAAGTCTGGCTCCGTTCATATGTCACAAATTTGTAATATTTCACTGTTCAAAAAAATTTCCCTTTTCCAGAAAAAGAAGCAGACCTGCCAGGTGAAAGGAACATTAATTTTTTTTTTTTAATGTTGTCCTCAGTGACACTTCTAAAATCCTATTGCCATAAGTAGGTTTGCACAGATGTAACTGAGTGAAACTTGGTAAACAAGTATGATGCATAACAGAATACAATCCAGCTCTTGTGTTGGCTCTGGAGTTCTAACAGGAGTAAGGCCATGTAGTGAGCTTACACAGCTCTATGCTGTAAGATCGCTTGTGTAGCCACTCTGTGCTGAGAGGAGAGCTCTCCTGTCAATATAATAAAACCACCTCAATGAGCAGCAGTAGCGATGTCAGCGGGAGAAGCTCTCCCACCAACATAGCGCTGTGCACGCTACCACTTATGCCAGTAAAACTTATGTCGCTCGGGGTGTGTTTTTTCACACCCCTGAGTGACATAAGTTTTGCTGACATAAGTGGTAGTGTAGACATTGCTTGGAGTACCTTCAATAGTGGGCTCCACTCCTAGGACATCTCTGAACACTGAGGCGGCTTTTTTCCTATTTTTGTGTGTGTTTAAAGTGTAATTAGAGTGTGGCTCTTAAACTGAAGTAAATGCAGATCTTGGTGGGGAGACTCTAGTCAGTAATGTGCTTTGTACCTTGCTCACTATGCCAACTGGAGAATCTCTTGCCTTTCCAACCAATGTTTCATTACAGGGCAGTTTAAGAGTTGTTTAACTTTCAACCACTCTGCCATTCTGAGCGCCCTCCATTGTTTGCATTATTGTATAGGCAATTTTTGTATGAGCAGTTGGGAAGGCTTACAATAGAGAACTGTTCTCTGCAGTCCATGCATTGGTCATGAGCTGGGGTTACTTTCTTCCATCCATTCACCCCCTACCCCAAAAAAGGCACCATTCCAAAACTCTGAGCTTTGCTTACTCTGTCATAATGCTATTTGTAGTAGCAAGCTGATCCTGAAACTCCTGTTAGCCTGCTTTATTATGTTGCTGTCTTTCTTCTCTCTGAGCCTTGCATTAAGGAAATGCTTAAGTTGATATTTTAAACTGAATAACACTTTTTACTGTTAAACTCCTGAATCTTCTCTTTAAATAGTACATATTCTACAACTAGAAATCTTGTTTTGCTGAAGACTTTTGGCTCTGCTCAGCCTGTTTATCCTTCATTTTTCTATATCTTTAATGACAGCATGATTTTCTGGCACAGACTCTAGTGTTTTCAATGTGGGTTTTACCCTCTTTTTGTCTCTCTTGGTTTAATATGTATTGTTGTTGATGTACAGATGGAAGTTCATGTATTGGTGGGCATAATAGTAGTGGTCTTCCACCAGCTTATTGCTTGTTTGCCTTTCTGACAAATGTAAACCTTGGAGAATTGTCACTTATGTGGCAATAATCATGTTGTCCTATCTTTGTCTCTCAATTTACAGCTTTATAGAGAAATAGGACCTTTCTCATCTCACAAGTACATGGCTATGATTAAAGGAGACCATTATCTGAGTCGTGTAGAATACTGACACTGCCAAGATGTGATCTACACACCAGTTTTGTACCGATGCAACTATTTCTATTGGTGTTTTTGTTTTATATATTTAAAAAAAGGCAATATAACTACAGTCCTTAGTGTGCAGTTATACTGGTGTAAAGATACCTTATACCATTATAGTGTGTTCCCCTTTTTTGTACAGTAATAGCTATACTGGTATAAAGCACCTTTTAAAATTATATAACTGCATCCACACTGGGAGGGTGATTGTGTTGCGCTATACTGGTATAATTAAAATGGTGCAGATTTTGCATCAAGAGACCTAAAACTAGAGTAGTCATGTAGAACAAATTAGTTGCATGGGACTGAAAATACTAGAAATATACAAAGTGAAGTAGGTGGCAAAATGCATCAGCTGCAGAAGTTGATGGGACAGCAAAGAATACATGTGGGTCAGTTCACTTATACCAGCATTTTGGGACAGCTGAATGTTATGTTAGCAGCAAATTTGAACAAAAAGCAACTTGTTTTGACATGTAAATGTGTCTAACAGCATTCCAAATGCGTTTTGCTTCACATGCTTACGTGAAAACTGCTCTCATGAGAGCCAGATAAGGAACTAAATAGCCTAGTAGCGTTAAGTCTGTCTTGATTTTGAGCTGTATGGTGTGGATTTTGAACTGCATGGTGTTATCTGCCTTTTGGACAACTCATATGAAGGCACTTGTCCTCTGGTGTCATAGCCACTAACCACAGTGATTTTTGGTGTCTAAACAGCTCTGAATCCAAATGAATACATGTTGTTTCTGAATGATAAAGGTTTTACTTCCTGGTAATATTCTTGGCATCCTGTGAAATAAAGTCTAAAGGTAAAGATGCATGCTCTTTAGGGATGTGTACACTTGTATCAGTTGTCTGGGGATATAGAAAGGCAGCACAAAGTGCAAGTTGACAAACATAGTCATGGGGAAAAGTATTTCAGATCTTAGAGTGCGAGTTTTGCAAAGAGTTGTAACTATTAACATCTCCTCCTTTTTGAAATAGAAGAGATTGGGATTCATTGCATGGGTTACAGTCTGAATTGCATTGAAACCTCCATAGTAAATGAGTATACCTTAGTATGTACATGTTTGGCATCATGGTCTGAGGGTCTCTCTCTTCCCCCCCCCCNAAAAAAGCCTGATCACTTACTTTTTTTGACAAGGTTGGCTAATGCTGCCATATGAGGACAATGGAAGCATATTTCTCACTTTGTTTCAGGATAGCTTTTTAATAAGCTGCTAGTATATCTTGCAAAACTTAGTCTGTGCTCCTCCCTAATTGCTTGGGTGTGATACTTGGGATGGGATCACCTGAGAGCTTTCACTCAAAACTGAATAATGGTCTTGCGTCCTTCCTCGGGTTGTTGCTGTTCTCATTTAGTAGTCATCTTGAAAAATGTACCTGATGCCTACTAGTCTGAGAACTACATTTACTAGCCATGATTAAGGCTACGATTTAGTCACGGGTATTTTTAGTAAAAGTCACAGACAGGTCACAGGCAATAAACAAAAACTCACGGCCTGTGACCTATCCATGAAATACTGTAAATACCCCTGACTAAATGGGGGGGTGGCACCCTGGGGGCCTGTTGCTGCGGGGGGAAGTGCAGTGCCGGAGCAGCTGCTGCTCTGGCTGTGGTGGGGATCACTGCCGGGGGCTGCCGGAGCAGCGGCTGGTCCCTGGGGCCAGCCGTAAGGGCCACTGCTCAGGTGGTGCCAGGGCCAACCACCCTGGCAGCTGCAGAAGTCACGGAGGTCAGGGAAAGTCCTGGAATCCATGACTTCTGCGACCTCCGTGACAAGACACTGAGGCCTAGTTATGATGGGAGAGGAAATAACTTGTTGTCAAGCCACCTAAATACACACCACGTGCAGTCTAAAGGAATAAGTTGTGTACTGTTTTGCCCTGTATTTAACTGTAACACATTTCCTAGCTTTCTAATATCTTAAAAATGATATGCTATTCTAGCCTATCCCAGCAGCTTGTATGTGTGACTTTGCCACCAGATTCATGGTATCTAGTGCTGTTAACAGGTGGCTTCCCAGACCCAACATCTCCTAATAATTACGATAGTCTCCTTCCTTGAGGTAAAGCTATTGGACAAAGCAGACGTTGAAGCTACAGATAGCGCTCCCAGTCTCAAAACAGAATTCAATCCCTACTATAAAAGCAGGCATTCCTTTAAAAGCTACTATGCCTTCCACTTTGAGATATCCACTGTAACAGAGAGCAAAGCAACAGATCTAGGGGCATTGGATAGCTACAGTGTAGCCAGACAATCCCCAATTCTAAAATAGTGGAGGTGGAAGTCAGCCATCATCTGTCTGATGGCCTGGTTCCCCAGAAGCTGACTCTTAATCTCCATTTTATCCAAATAAATAGCAGTCATGACTTTGCTGGGCCTTGTGTACCTGAACATGTCAGGACCCCAAAAGTTAACATGACAATCCTGAAGTTAACCTTGATAACTTTCTTCAGGTCTGTCTCTGATCAACCTCGTGAAAGACTATCTTCACCCTTGCTTTGGTACACTCAAGAAATTCCTCATGTTTTCCCATGGTCAAAATTACTCCCAGTATGTAACTCTAGCTTTCAGCCTCATTAAATCAAACAATTAATAAAATCTTAGCTGCTGTATTTGTTGCTCTCAGAGAGGGATCCACGTTCACCCATTATTTGGTGGTTTTTTTCATAAGATTACTCTTGTGGATACAGATCTAAGACATGTGTTGCTATTCTTCCCCCTCTTCCCCCCCCCCCCCCCCCCCCCCCCCCCCCCCCCCCCCCCNCTTGATCAGTTTTCAAGTTACCTTACATGTTTTCAAATTTAGCACCCTAGTTATCAGGCATTAGGTTGCATAGGATGCTTATCTTGGAGAGAGATCTCAAGATACTGTCAACAATTTATCAGCTATGATTCCAACAATGATCCACAGTAAAAACCTAGAATCTCCTTTCCCCAGCTATTTGGGCTCAGCTCTCCTTCAAACTGTCAACTGCTTCCTGCCCTTAGCTCATGTAACACAAAATTAATTTTTTTGGCCAGCTGCCCCATCAAGCCTTTGAAAACCTCATTGTGGTGCATGAAAGTCTGAGGACGTATTTCCGTGTAGTCCAGAAACCATTGTCACCCTAGAGAAGACTTCAGGAACCTCAGTTGCTAATGTGCTGAGCAATGAGATTCTGTGTGCAGAGGTACCAACACACTAATCATGGTGAATACTATGATGGCATTGTGGATCACCAGATATGACTGCCTTATATAAGATAGGAAGCAACTCTTTTTTTTTAGTTGAAGAGAAGCCACTCCAGAGCTGGCTGGCTGATCAGACAGTAGGTGGACAAAGAATGTGTGGAGCACTTTGAGATTCATGAAAGCAAGCAGGCCTAAGAAATTTTAATATCTAAAATCCTGTTCCTGTCCCTCCTTACACAAGAGCTAGGTGTATTGGCTCAGCAGTTGACTTTGAATTCATTTTCTCTCGTCACATTCTGGGAGGGGGAGGAGGAGGATGGGTGTCTGGGCAAGTTTCCAGCATGAAAGCTCACAAAATAAAGCCCTTTCCAAAACATTAATGTAAACAAAAGATGGTTGCTTGAATGTTTGTTCATGTGGGGCAAAAATGACACTAGTATAAAATGTTCAGATGCAATTCAGGAGTAACTAACCAGCTCATGAATAAACTTTTCCCTATTTTTCCTGCTCCACTTTAGAGGCTGGGCTACATTTTATATAACAGCCTAGTAAAAATATCCTTGAGTTGAAAAAGAGGTAGTTTGGGACAGTAGTGTGCTCATTTATATTATTTTTACTGGTCACTTGAAACCACTCTTTTGAGGCTTACTTTAGTAAAATGTAATGTTTAGATGTCTGTCATTCTTATTGAAAATATGCTATCTGAACGTTTTGTCTATTTGTCAGAATGTTAAATGTGAAATAGACAAGCTGTGCTTGCATTTTTTAGTTGCTGCTTACACAAATGAAGAGTAAAACTTCTTGTCCACAGACCCTGTATTAACAGTATAAGTGAAGGTTTATTGATGGACAACATGCAGGGACTTTTGTGATTGCATTCACACTCTTGCAGTGTGAGTTGAAACCCCGTCCCACAACTAGGAAATGTAACTAAGGATAACTAATCTAATATCTGGGCATAATAAGGTACCAAAATAAGGTTACCCTGCCCTATCTATTTTGTTATGAATAGGACCTGGAGACCTTAAGAGCTGTGAATCTCTATGCTAATGGTTTCTGTATATTTTTTTTATTCTGTTTGAGGCCATTTAGCAGTATTTATAGATTTTGCCATCACGCTGTTCTCTTGATATCCTGGAAGGGACTTGAGTATGCTTTTTGACCTCTGTTCAGAAACATGCTACAGAGCATAGGCAATGAATGCAAAGTGTTGATAATCCAAACTTGTTTCCTTAAGCAGTGGGGAAAGTCACCAGGCCTAAGAAAATCTGGTCTGAGCCAGTCTTGTGGGACTCTTGACACAGTTTCTTTTTCTTCTGGTGTTTATAGTAACAGTTCTGCTACTTTTCAGAGTAGCAGCTGTTAGTCTGTATCAGCAAAAAGAACAGGAGTACTTGTGGCACCTTGGAGACTAAAACTTATTTGAGCATAAGCTTTCTCTCCCTCCCCCCCCCCGGGAACTGATAGTTTAGCACCCAGTATGGAATGTTTCCTTCTGACTACTGGTGTGTCTTTTTTTTTTTTTTTTTTTTTTTTTCCTTTCAAACCTAGCTCTTTACACCTGTTTTTTTTTTTTTTTTTTTAAATATGTAACTTGGATGCTGGCAGGCTTTTTCCAGTAAATATCTTCCACAGAAAAGGTTGGCTGCATCAGAAAATACATTGCTGTTAATACTCAGCTTCTATTTGGACTGGCTTTGCAAAAGGTATGTCTTCAGAATTGAAACAGATATAAAAGCAAGAACATACAGTAGCTATAAAACACTTCAAAATTTAATACAAAAGCATGTTTAGCAAGAATGTCGTAACCCAGTCCAACAAATAAGAATAGTCAACTTCAAGAACAAAGTGTATGGTAGACCAAGGCTTCACACCAGGAACAGGAATTGCTTTCTATGAGGCGATAACTGAGTCTGTGGATGAGGGGAAAGCAGTGGATGTGTTGTTCCTTGACTTTAGCAAAGCTTTTGATATGGTCTCCCACAGTATTCTTGCTGGCAAAGTTCAAGTGGTATGGGCTGGATGAATGGACTATAAGGTGGATAGAAAGCCGGCTAGATCGTCGGGCTCAATGGGTAGTGATCAATGGCTCCATGTCTAGTTGGCAGCCAGTATCAAGTGGAGTGACCCAAGGGTCAGTCCTGGGGCCGGTTTTGTTCAATATCTTCATTAATGATCTGGAGGATGGCGTGGACTGCACTCTCGGCAAGTTTGCAGATGACACTAAAGTGGGAGGAGTGGTAGATACGCTTGGTGGGTAGGGATAGGATACAGAGGTACCTAGACAAATTAGAGGATTGAGCCAAAAGAAACCTGATGAGGTTCAACAAGGACAAGTGCAGAGTCCTGCACTTATGATGGAAGAATCCCACGCACTGCTACAGACCTGGGATTGAATGGCTAGGCAGCAGTTCTGCAGAAAAGGACCTAGGGGTTACAGTGGACGAGAAGCTGGATATGAGTCAACAGTGTGCCCTTGTTACCAAGAAGGCTAACGGCATTTTGGGCTGTATAAGTAGGGGCATTGCCAGCAGATCGAGGGATGTGATCATTCCCCTCTATTCGGCGTTGGTGAGGCCTCATCTGGAGTACTGTGTCCAGTTTTGGCCCCACACTACAAGAAGGATGTGGGAAAAATTGGAAAGAGTCCAGCAGAGGGCAACAAAAATGATTAGGGGGCTGGAGCACATGACTTGTGAGGAGAGGCTGAGGGAACTGGGATTGTTTAGTCTGCAAAGAGAAGAATGGGGGGGGGATTTGATAGCTGCTTTCAACTACCTGAAAGGGGGTTTCCAAAGAGGATGGATCTAGACTGTTTTCAGTGGTACCAGAAGACAGAACAAGGAGTAATGGTCTCAAGTTGCAGTGGGGGAGGTTTAGGTTGGATATTAGGAAAAACTTTTTCACTAGGAGGGTGGTGAAGCACTGGAACGGGTTACCTAGGGAGGTGGTGGAATCTCCTTCCTTAGAGGTTTTTAAGGTCAGGCTTGACAAAGCCCTGGCTGGGATGATTTAGTTGGGAATTGGTCCTGCTTTGAGCAGGGGGTTGGACTAGATGACCTCCTGAGGTCCCTTCCAACCCTGATATTCTATGATTCTATGAACACAAGTTAAGGGAATGCTTTCAGGTAACTTAAGTCCCCCAGAACTAGCTTTTGGAAACAAATTTACAAAACCTAAACTATTTAAAAATAGTGAATTAAATGTTTATATTCTAAACACTGCAGCAGCATTTTATTTCACATGAGCACCCGAAAGTGAAATTTACTAGTCTTTTCATCCAAGCTTGGGGAATACAAAAAATATAAAGAGCATAATCAGCAAAATAAATTAAATGTTTAAAGCTTTCAGTTTTAACTGGGAATTGTAAACATCTGTGGCTTTATTTGAACTTTTTGCCTCACACTGTCCCTTTAACTTTAAATGTCCTTTATCTTTTAAAATTCTTTTACACCTCATAATACACACAATAAAGTCTGATCAGTTTTTCAAAACCTCTAACTGTTTCAAAAGTTAGCTTTTTTGCACTTCTGTTTGTGGATCTCAAAGCACTGCAGCTCTGGTGAGGTAGGTAAGAGTTACTGCTCTGAACAGATTAGCAAACGTGCACTGATACTCTGTCCAAAGTCTGTCAGTCTGTGGCAGATCTGGGAATAGGAACCAAATCTCTCAGCTTTAATCATGATCCTTCCTTCCTTCCTCTTCACTACTTAGGTTTTGTTCCTGCTTGCTATTTCACTTTTTTCTCACCCCTCTCAATTTTGTCCATTTATGTTTTGGAGACTTGTTCAGGTGTCTGGTGGTCATTCTTTCTTCAGATGGGTTGATATCTGTGAACAATCCAGGAGATTCCCTCAATGTCTCCAACAAGTTACAGACAGAATGCCACTTCACATCTTCTCTGCTTAAACATCTGTTTAAATTCTAAGCTGTATTTCTGGCTTCAATTTGTTGAGCAGTTTTGCTTCCACCTAGGGTTACCTATGAAATTTCCTTGTCCAACTGAAAAATAGTGGATTTTTTTGGGTGTGAAGTGGGAACAACTGGAAAAAGGGTTTTAAAGTTGAATCACGTGATTTAACTTTAAATATATTTTTTCAGACAAAGGTGTACACAGTCCAAAATGAAAACCTTGCAATTCTGAAATAAAACAATACCCGTGGTTAGTCTCCTAGAAGCAATATAGGCCTACTTACCTTTTTTCCCCCTTTAGATAAGTATGCATTTTAGCAGCTTGCTTGATTCTCCTCCTCTCCCCCCCCTCCCCCCCCGCCACCTTCTCCCCCTCCCCCCCCCGGGGCTATTACAAAATCTTGTCTGGAGTAAACTTTTTTGGAAAAGTGACTTTTGAACATGGGACATACTAACCTAAGTTAAGCATGGTCTACACTACAAATTTAGGTCAATGGGAGCTGCCCTATGTCAACCTAATGTATGCGTCTACACAACCAGGTCCCTTCCGCCAACCTAACTTGCCTGTAAGGTCAACTTAATTACTCCACCTCCGTGAGAGTGAGAGTAGCACTTAATTCGATGTTGATCAGTCGGCAGGCAGTGTAGATGCAGCGTTGTGTAAGTCAACTAAATTGGCCTCCAGGAGGTGTCCCACAATNTCTCCCCCTCCCCCCCCGGGGCTATTACAAAATCTTGTCTGGAGTAAACTTTTTTGGAAAAGTGAACATGGGACATACTAACCTAAGTTAAGCATGGTCTACACTACAAATTTAGGTCAATGGGAGCTGCCCTATGTCAACCTAATGTATGCGTCTACACAACCAGGTCCCTTCCGCCAACCTAACTTGCCTGTAAGGTCAACTTAATTACTCCACCTCCGTGAGAGTGAGAGTAGCACTTAATTCGATGTTGATCAGTCGGCAGGCAGTGTAGATGCAGCGTTGTGTAAGTCAACTAAATTGGCCTCCAGGAGGTGTCCCACAATTCTCTGCTGTGACCACTCTGGAGATTGTTTTCAACTCTGCTGTACCACAGCCAGGTACGTGGGGAAACAGCCCCTCCCCTATTAAAGCCCAGGGAACTTTTGAATTCTCATTTCCTGTTTGATCAGTGTAGAGAGGTCGCAAGCCCACCTGATCCTGGCAACTCAACACCCCAAATGTGCTCCATCCTAGAGTACGCAAGAGGTGGTGGACCTTATTGGCCTTGGGGGAGAAGAATCTGTGCAGACACAACTACGATCCAGCAGAAGAAATGTAGACAGCTATGAAAAGATTGAGCAGGGCATGGGGGAGAAGGGCTACAGCAGGGACACGCAGTAGTGCCGTGTGAAAATCAAAACATCAGCAAGAGTACCAGAAGACAAGCGAGGTGAACAGTCAGTCTGGTTCTGTACCACAGACCTGCTGCTTCTACAATGAGCTGCATGCGATTCTCAAGAGCGATCCCACCACTACCCCCAAATGCAGCATGGATACATCCCAGGAGTCTGAGTCCCAGGCCACCTCAGGCAACAATGATGAGGACATGAGCAGGCTGAAGGAAAAAGCTCAGACTTGCAGATGGAAGCAGGACCAAAGAATTCTGAGGGGAGACTGCTGGGTGAGGAAAGTGGACAGTGGAAGCATGTGACTAAGAGAACCAGGCAGAGGAAAAGACGGACTAGTGAAAGAGAAATAGAACTCAGGAACAGGTTTGCGGAGTTGGAAAATGAAGAAGGGGCACAGCAGGTGGTCGCTGAAGGTGAGAGGGTAAGGAAGAAGAGAAAAGCAGCTAGTCCTATAGGAAGAAGGGAAGAGTCAATGGAGATAACACCAAATATTCTCGCTGGAACATATCAAGGGAGACTATGCCAGGCTGGGGAAGACGCTTAAGGAAATCGAGGCTCAGGTGATCTTCAGTGGGATTCTGCCTCTTCCTAGAGAAGGGCAACAAAGGTGTGACAAGATTATGGTGATCAACAGATGGCTCAGGCAGTGGTGCTATAAGGAGGGCTTTGGGATGTATGGCCACTGGGAAGCATTCATGGACAGAGGACTGTTCTCTCGGGATGGACTTCACCTGAGTAAGGAGGGAAATAGACTCCTAGGATGGAGGCTGGCACAACTGATTAAGAGAGCTTTAAACTAGGAATTTGGGGGAGATGGTTGGGAGATGTCCAGGTAATCTCCACGCCGGAATTTAACATTGAGAAGGAAGAAAACAAAGTAAGAAAGGATACAGCCATGGGTATGAGAATGGACGTAAGGAGGAAGGGTAGTGAAGATACCAGTCTAATAGGTGATACTGGTGGTAGAATGTCTGTGCCTAATCGGGTAAAGAATGTCAGTGAAGCCAAACGGCAAAAATTAAGATGTTTGTACACTAATGCGAGGAGCCTAGGTAACAAAATGGAGGAACTAGAGCTACTGGTGCAGGAAGTGAAACCAGATATTATAGGGATAACAGAAACATGGTGGAATAGTAGTCATGACTGGAGTACAGGTATTGAAGGCTATGTGCTGTTTAGGAAAGACAGAAATAAAGGCAAAGGTGGTGGAGTAGCATTGTATATCAATGATGAGGTAGACTGTAAAGAAATAAGAAGTGATGGAATGGATAAGACGGAGTCTGTCTGGGCAAAAATCACATTGGGAAAGAAAGCTACTAGAGCCTCCCCTGAGATAGTGCTTGGGGTGTGCTACAGACCGCCGGGATCCAATTTGGATATGGATAGAGACCTCTTTAATGTTTTTAATGAAGTAAACACTAATGGGAATTGTGTGATCATGGGAGACTTTAACTTCCCAGATATAGACTGGAGGACAAGTGCTAGTAGTAATAATAGGGCTCAGATTTTCCTGGATGCGATAGCTGATGGATTCCTTCACCAAGTAGTTGCTGAACCAACAAGAGGGGATGCCATTTTAGATTTGGTTTTGGTGAGTAGTGAGGACCTCATAGAAGAAATGGTTGTAGGGGACAACCTTGGTTCGAGTGATCATGAGCTAATTCAGTTCAAACTAGATGGAAGGATAAACAAAAATCGATCTGGGACTAGGGTTTTTGATTTTAAAAGGGCTAACTTTAAAGAATTAAGGAAATTAGTTAGGGAAGTGGATTGGACTGAAGAACTTGTGGATCTAAAGGCGGAGGAGGCCTGGAATTACTTCAAGTCAAAGTTGCAGAAACTATCAGAAGCCTGCATCCCAAGAAAGGGGAAAAAATTCATAGGCAGGAGTTGTAGACCAAGCTGGATGAGCAAGCATCTCAGAGAGGTGATTAAGAAAAAGCAGAAAGCCTACAAGGAGTGGAAGATGGGAGGGATTAGCAAGGAAAGCTACCTTATTGAGGTCAGAACATGTAGGGATAAAGTGAGAAAGGCCAAAAGCCATGTAGAGTTGGACCTTGCAAAGGGAATTAAAACCAATAGTAAAAGGTTCTATAGCCATATAAATAAGAAGAAAACAAAGAAAGAAGAAGTGGGACCGCTAAACACTGAGGATGGAGTGGAGGTTAAGGATAATCTAGGCATGGCCCAATATCTAAACAAATACTTTGCCTCAGTCTTTAATGAGGCTAATGAGGAGCTTAGGGATAATGGTAGGATGACAAATGGGAATGAGGATATGGAGGTAGATATTACCACATCCGAGGTAGAAGCCAAACTCGAACAGCTTAATGGGACTAAATCGGGGGGCCCAGATAATCTTCATCCAAGAATATTAAAGGAACTGGCACATGAAATTGCAAGCCCATTAGCAAGAATTTTTAATGAATCAGTAAACTCAGGGGTTGTACCGTACGACTGGAGAATTGCTAACATAGTTCCTATTTTTAAGAAAGGGAAAAAAAGTGATCCGAGTAACTATAGGCCTGTTAGTTTGACATCTGTAGTATGCAAGGTCTTGGAAAAATTTTTGAAGGAGAAAGTAGTTAAGGACATTGAGGTCAATGGTAATTGGGACAAAATACAACATGGTTTTACAAAAGGTAGATCGTGCCAAACCAACCTGATCTCCTTCTTTGAGAAGGTAACAGATTTTTTAGACAAAGGAAACGCAGTGGATCTAATTTACCTTGATTTCAGTAAGGCATTTGATACGGTTCCACATGGGGAATTATTAGCTAAATTGGAAAAGATGGGGATCAATATGAAAATTGAAAGGTGGATAAGGAACTGGTTAAAGGGGAGACGACAACGGGTCATACTGAAAGGTGAACTGTCAGGCTGGAAGGAGGTTACTAGTGGAGTTCCTCAGGGATCGGTTTTGGGACCAATCTTATTTAATCTTTTTACTACTGACCTTGGCACAAAAAGTAGGAATGTGCTTGTGACAGGTTGGATCACAGAAACCCCCTTGGGAGCTGCCGCCCGATGTGCAAAGGCTACCTCTGTTCCTGTTTTCCCTGCCAGCTCAGTGGCTGCAGCACCCTGTCTTGCTGAAGCCAGACACACCCGTCTGCTCCAACACAGACCCAGGGTCTGAATTACCTGCCCCAAAGCTGCAGGTTTACCTGAAAACAGCTCACAGAAGTGTGCTTGTCTTTAGTACTCAGACGCCCAACTCCCAATGGGGTCTAAACCCAGATAAATCCATTTTACCCTGTATAAAGCTTATGCAGGGTAAACTCATAAATTGTTCACCCTCTATAACACTGATATGCACAGCTGTTTGCTCCCCCGGGTATTAATACATACTCTGAGTTAATTAATAAGTAGAAAGTGATTTTATTAAATACAGAAAGAAGGATTTAAGTGATTCCAAGTAGTAACAGACAGAACAAAGTAAATTACCCAGCAAAATAAAATAAAATGCGCAAATCTATGTCTTAATTGTACTAAATACAGATAAGATCCTCACCAGTTCCAAAATGTTCCCTTTTACAGGCTAATCTTCTTTTAGTCTGGGTCCAGCAGTTACTCACACCCCCTGTAGTTACTGTCCTTTGTTCCAGTTTCCTTCGAGTACCCTGGAGGGGTGGAGAGGCTTCTTTAGCCAGCTGAAGACAAAGTGGAGGGGTCTCCCACGGGTTTAAATAGACTGTCTCTTGTGGGTGGAGACCCCCTCCTCACCCTCTGTAGAATCCAGTCACAAAATGGAGATTCGGAATCACATGGGCAAGTCACATGCCCATGCATGACTCAGGACTTGCAGGTAGCAGCCATTACTCATATGCTGCCTTGAAGGTCCTCAGGTAGACTTCTAATGTGGATTGGAGTCTTCCAAGCTCTTTTGTCTGTTAAGTGCTCCTTGATTGAACATTTAATTTGCACATTCCTTCCCCAAGAAGTGATCAAATGTTCTAACTAAGGCCACTTAGAAATCAAGCAATTATATAGCCAATGTTCATAACTTTGAACACACAAATGGTGCCTGCATACAACTAGGATGAACATAACCAGTAGAGTCTTGCCCGCATGTTCGGGGTTCAGCTGATCGCCATATTTGGGGTCGGGAAGGAATTTTCCTCCAGGGTAGATTGGCAGAGGCCCTGGAGGTTTTTCGCCTTCCTCCGCAGCATGGGGCAGGGGTCGCTTGCTGGAGGATTCTCTGCAACTTGAAGTCATGATTTGGGGACTTCAACAGCTGAGTCAAGGGAGAGACTTACTCCAGGAGTGGGTGGGTCAGCTTTTGTGGCCTGCATCATGCGGGAGGTCAGACTAGATGATCATAATGGTCCCTTCTGACCTTAAAGTCTGAGTCTATCATAACCTTTACATATATATGTTACATGGCCTATGTATCAAAACCCTATTCCAGTTATATCATACATACATTTATGAGCCCCCCCCCCCCATAAAGCCTTATGGGGTATACNTTATACAAGGCACTGGTGAGACCTCATCTGGAATATTGTGTGCAGTTCTGGTCTCCCATGTTTAAGAAGGATGAATTCAAACTGGAACAGGTACAGAGAAGGGCTACTAGGATGATCCGAGGAATGGAAAACCTGTCTTATGAAAGGAGACTCAAAGAGCTTGGCTTGTTTAGCCTAACCAAAAGAAGGCTGAGGGGAGATATGATTGCTCTTTATAAATATATCAGAGGGATAAATATCAGGGAGGGAGAGGAATTATTTAAGCTTAGTACCAATGTGGACACAAGAACAAATGGATATAAACTGGACATTAGGAAGTTTAGACTTGAAATTAGACGAAGGTTTCTAACCATTAGAGGAGTGAAGTTCTGGAACAGCCTTCCAAGGGGAGTAGTGGGGGCAAAAGACATATCTGGCTTCAAGACTAAGCTTGATAAGTTTATGGAGGGGATGGTATGATGGAATAGCCTAATTTTGGCAATTAATTGATCTTTGATTATTGGCAGGTAAATATGCCCAATGGTCTGTGATGGGATGTTAGATGGGGTGGGATCTGAGTTACTACAGAGAATTCTTTCCTGGGTGCTGGTTGGTGAGTCTTGCCCACATGCTCAGGGTTTAACTGATCGCCATATTTGGGGTCAGGAAGGAATTTTCCTCCAGGGCAGATTGGCAGTGACCCGTCCTCTGCAGCATGGGGCACGGGTCACTTGCTGGAGGCTTCTCTGCACCTTGAGGTCTTTAAACCACGATTTGAGGACTTCAATAACTCGGGCATAGGTTAGGGGTGGGTGAGATTCTGTGGCCTGCGTTGTGCAGGAGGTCGGACTAGATGATCATCATGCTCCCTTCTGATCTTAAAGTCTATGAGTCTGAGACATTCTGGAGGAGGAGGAGAATGGGGGACAGGCAAGTGGTGGATCTATTCTCCCCAAGAGCCAGGATCTATTTTTAACCCCGGACCTCAGCAGGTCGCAGGACAGTGTGGTGGCCGAGCATGATTCTGGGGAAGGCACCTCTGATGAGCATGCAATTTCAATTAAACTGTAGGGCTTATGTGCACTTATATTTTGTTTAATCTGAAGAATAAGTGAGGTGCAGTGGGTATCTGCTTCGCAGTGGCTGCTCCAACTATGCGCATAGGGTGCCCCCTGGAAAAGATTGTTTATCTGCGCAGGGATGGCCATGGAATCATCCATGGAGATCTCTCGGAAATTTTCATGGAGGTACTCTGCAATCCTTTGCAGAAGGTTTCTGTGGAGGGCTGCCTTTTTTTCTTCCACCACGGTAGGACACTTTCCTATGCTACTCCAGTATTAACTCTGCTGGCATCATTGCGTTGCATAGCAGCATACAGACCAGGTCTGTACACAGAGGCATGCAGCATCTACTCCCTTGCTGCCTCTGTTACCCTCAGGAGGTCGATATCACATAGGGTCACCTAGGGGAAATGGAGGAAGCTTGTATTACAAGTGCTCGTACCGCAAACAATAGAGCATGTGATCCACTGCCCATGGTGAGTTTCAGGACCCTCAACCATGCTTTCCCTAACATGCTGGTGATTTGGTTGGCAGGGATCCGCGTTGACCTCAGATTCTTCAAGTCCAGGGTGACTACTACCAGCAGCATTATGGGGGTAGGGAGTGGGCTTCCTGTGCTCTCTTGTGGCCGCAATCCTCCCAGAGCTGCTCTGACAAAGACAGCAGCTTGGGAGGCTTAACGCTGGTCCCTGGTCTCAAAGCAACGTCCATGTTGCTAGGTGGAGGGAGCATTGTCCACCTGTACTCCTGACACAGGTTTGCTACAAGTTGCAGCACAAGGTCCGTTGCCCATGTCGTGGGGCCATAGTCATAATGCCTGGAACAGCAAACCTGTTCACTGAATAGCTAGGGATTCTGTGTATGTTCGGCTTGCACTTCAGTGTAATAAGGGGTGTGATGTGTTTAAAAAAAAAAAAAAAAGACTAGCAACCTTGCGCTAGACTTGTGCTTTGCATGCTTTACGGATGAAAGCTTGGCCTTTGGTGCATCCTCCACATTGGTGGATAGGCTTTTGCAGATTAGAAGGTGGAAAAAGAGGACGCGATGACCTGTTCAGCAAGATAATGAATGCTTCTGGGACAGCTGAGACAGAGCTAAGAGCCTGGAGGATTTCATTGTCTGAAAACTGGACATGGAGAGCATCCCATGAGCATGCCATGCACGATGAGATGCTGTGGATTATGAAGGACCAATCAGACATATTGAGGCATCTGGCTGAGCTTCAAGAAAAGTAGCTTGAGGCTAGACTGTCTGCAGCCCCTGCAGAACTGCCTGCAAGCATCACCCTGTTCCCAATCCCACTCCCCCAAATGTTCTGGGGAAAGCGTTCAGTGTCCCTTCCACTCAGTACTGTGGGAGGATACCAAGAACAAAGGGCGGCCATTCAGTGATGTTTGATGGTAAAACTACTGTACTTTCACAGGCAAGCTGACTTGGTTTCTCCCCTTCTAATTTTATTACACTATTTGCCCAAGATTAAATTATTTTCCTGTTTTGTGTGTGTGTGTGTGTGCGCGCGCAATAGAAGTAAATGTTTGCTCTTTATTCCAATCATGGGACTTAGGGGGAGGTACAGGGAAACTGCTGCAATGGAAGGGATGGTATGGGAAGGCAGATCACCGGTGCACATTACTGTGGCTCATTACTGAAACAGGTTTTCATTTCTCCTAGAGATGCAGAGCTCCTTGCTGGGCTCTTCTTATTGCCCTGGTATCAGGTTGGCAGCTAATTTTGAGCAGCCAGTCTGCCTCCACACCCCACCCTTGCGGAAACTTCTCTCCCTTTGCCTCACAGATAGTACGGAGCATGCGGCGATAACAATGGGAATATTGCTTTCACTGAGGTCTAGCCTAGTAAGCAAACTCTGCTAGTGACTCTTTAAACATCCAAAAGCCTTTTCTATCACCATTCTGCACTTGCTCAGCCTGTTGAACAGCTCCTTACTGCTGTCCAGGTGGCCGGTGTATGGCTTCATAAGCCATGTGAACAAGGGCTAGGCTGGGTCTCCCAGGATCACTACTGGCATTTCAACATCATCAATGGTTATTTTGTGATCTGGAAAGAAAGTCCATGATTGCTGCTTTCTGAACAGATGTGTGGTTCTAAAGATGCACGTCATACACCTTTCCTGGCTATTCCATGGTGATGTCATTGAAACTCCCCCTGTGATCCACCAGCACTTGCTAAACCATTGAAAAGTATCCCTTATGCTTTATGTACTCTTTTGCCAGGTGGTCTGGTGCCAAGATAGGGATATTACGTGCCAAGATAGGGATATTAGCCAGTTGGAGAAGCCCCAATGTAGTTAGGGAACCCCATTGTGGCAAAACGATCCACTGTCCTGCACGTTGCCCAAAGTTGCTACCCTTTTAAACAGAAGTCGATTAATGGTCCTGCATACTTGGATCACAACAGCTCCCACTGTGGATTTACCAACTCTGAATGGATTTCCCACTGACCAGTACCAGTCTCGTGTTTGTAAGCTTCCACAGAGTGATTTGCCACTTGCTTCTCTATAGTGTTGCTGTTCTTCAGGGATGGGGAAAGCTCTACACAAAGTTCCTGGAAAGTGGCCTGCATTCAAAAGTTCTGCAGTGACTGCAGAAAGACTTCAGTGTATATATATCCTGAAACAACTTTTTAGGAAGGATGGGTTTTCAAAATCAGTTTGAAATTATCAGTGACTGTTCTTTTAGAAAACTTTTAAAATTCTGATCTATTTGAAAAACCTTACTTGTCTCCCAAGACAAAACTGTTTCTGAGTTTCTGCATACCAAGCTGAATCCTGGAAGGGAATGTTGTGCCCAAATCAAAACCCCCATGACATCCAAAGGTAGCTATGAAACAAGATCTAGACATGATATTCATCAGTAGATGAATGGGTTATATCTGTCAAATACTCACTTGTTTCCATGGTACCTGTCTGTTTTTTTTCTTGTTTTCTAATTAAGTTAACAAAAAAAACCAACCTCCGCTTTCTCAGCTAGGTTGGTCTGAGACACAAGGTTTTGACTTGTACAAAAGTCAGTAGTTCATGGTGGTATCCTGGTGCCTAGTCCTTTGCTGAAGGCATTAGTACTTAGCCTAAACTAGCTATCAGGTAATCGCCACAACTGTTTCAACTGTTACTCTGAAGGTCTTGCACCAACGTGAGATGAACTGGAAAGTCATAGTACTACTGTCATGCTTTTTAAAAAAGAAAAAGTTCTTGGTACAAGAGTTAGGGTTTTTTTCCTGAAAGTTCACAGGCTCGAAAGGAACAGCGTTTCATTCTGCAGGTCCACCAACCTGACAGTGAGAGATGAAACTTGCATGTGGATAGGTGTCAGTATCATTTTTAAGGGAAAGGTAGCAGATCCTGTATCCAGAATAAACCACAGTGATCCCATTTGTTCTAAGTTTATTTTTGCACAAAATGAATAGTGTTACACTGAATAAATACATGACATTTACACATTTAGCCAAAAGACATCACTAGTTAGTGGGAGTCCGATCACCCACCCTCTCGCAAGCAGTGGATCAGAGATTTGCAACAGATACTTCCTGTACATAAAACTACCTACAGATGGGGAGGGCAGAGTAGAAGAATTCAATTTATTTTGGGATCTCTTCATTGCATTAACAACTATTGTTAAAAGGTAGTCCTGACTCTCTCATGACTAACCTGCACCTTTGAAGAAAAATGGGCTAGTTTCATTCTTTTGAACTTAAAGCATTGGAATTTCATGGATGTGGTGGATGTGGAATTGCTATGTATTAATGTATGAATTCTGATATAATTTTGTGAACATTGTATGTGACCTGGTCAGTGAGGTACAATTACTGTATAACTGTGGTGGATTATTGGAATTTCCTATATGAATGTATTGATCTGTCTTAACAGGGGTCTGTGGGAAGAGGAAAGGAACACAAGAGATCTAGATAAGGACACCCCAGCACACACTTGAAAAACAATGGGGCAAACTAATCACATCAGCCACACTATCAGAGGCTCATTCACCTGCACATCTACCAATGTGATATATGCCAGCAATGCCCCCCTGCCATGTACATTGGCCAAATCGGACAGTCTCTATGTAAAAGAATAAATGGACACACATCAGACGTCAAGAATTATAACATTCAAAAGCCAGTTGGAGAACACTTCAACCTCCCTGGCCACTCGATTACAGACCTAAAAGTGGCACTATTACAACAAAAAAAACTTCAAAAACAGATGCCAACGAGAGACTACTGAATTGGAATTAATTTGCAAATTGGACACCATTAAATTAGGTTTGAATAAAGACTGGAAGTGGATGGGCCATTACACAAAGTAAAACTATTTCCCCATGCTTATTCTCTTTCCCCCCCTTTCTTCATATCTCCTTGTTAATTGCCGGCAATGGGCCATTTTCCTTACCACTACAAACAGTTTTTTCCCCCCTCTCCTGCTGGTAAAAGCTCACCTTAACTGATCACTCTCCTTATAGTGTGTATGGTAACACCCATTGTTTCATGGTGTGTGTGTGTGTGTGTATATCTACTGTATTTTCTACTATATGTGTCTGATGAAGTCGTTGTAGCCTATGAAGCTTATGCTCAAATAAATTTGTTAGTCTCTAAGGTGCCCCAAGTACTCCTGTTCTTAATGGGGCAAACTGTTGGCTTCAAGGTGCCAGTCTCCATCAAGATGCATGCTTTGTTTGCCAAAGCTAGGAGCCTGGAGATCAAAAGAAAACACTTATAAAGCCCTTCACAGAGCAGGGAGGGTGGCATTTGCCAGAAGCTGTCTAGGCTAGGGAGATAAGCTGCCAGAGTGAGAGTCTAAAGCTGCGGAGGGAGTCTAAAGCAATTGGGCCTTCCCGGATCCAGGGAATGGTAACCCTTAGGGCAGGTGCGGGCAAACTTTTTGGCCTGAGGGCCGCATCGGGTTTCTGAAATTGTATGGAGGCCGGTTAGGGGAGGCTGTCCCTTCCCAAACAGCCAGGCATGGCCCGCCCTCCGCCCCCTATCCGACCCCCCTCCCCCCCTGCTTCTCGCCCTCTGACAGCCCCCCTGGGACTTCTGCCCCATCCACTCCCCCCATCACCTGACTGCCCCTGGGACCCCTGCCCCCATTCAAACCCCCCATTTCCGGCCCTCTGACTGCCCCTACCCCTATCCACACCCCTGCCCCCTGACCACCACCCCAAACTCCCCTGTCCTCTATCCACTTCCTGCGTCCTTACCACGCCGCCCAGAGCACTGGGTCAGGCCGTGGCTCTGCAGCTGCGCTGCCCCAGGAGATTGCAGCCCTGCCGCCCAGAGCATTGCGCCAGTGGCGCAGTGAGCTGAGGCTGTGCGGGAGGGGGCGAGCCTCCCAGGCCAGGAGCTCAAGGACCGGGCAGGAGCGTTCTGTGGGCCGGATGTGGCCTGCAGGCCCTAGTTTGCCCACCTCTGCCTTAGGGGAAAGCTAGATATGTTTTATTGTTTTAAGATTTCTTTTTCTCTGAACTGTTTTTGTTCTAAACAAATACTGTACTTTAAGGAGGCTGCTTGGTCACTGTATAAACCACTGACAAGAATTTCAGGGTATCAGCTTGTTAGGCGTGCTAAGGAGATTACAGATTAGTACCAGGAGTCTACTACCTAGAACAGTGGTCCCCAAATTGTGGGATGCGCCCCTGTAGGGAGACATGGAGGAATGTTAGGGTCGGTATGGCAGGGCCCTGGCTAGCCCCCCGCTAGCCCCCATGGGGGGTGGGGAGGGAACACTACCCAGCCCTGTTCTGCCCTGCTTCCAGCCCCAGCTGCAGCTCCTGCCACCGCCTCGGCTCCTGGCCCCGGGCCTTCTCAGCTCTCGACCCCAACGTTGGCCCAGCTCTGGCCCCAGCTGCAGCTCCAGGCCCCCGAGGTCCCAGCCCTAGGCTCTGACCGTGGCCCACTCCTGGCCCTGCTCCCAGTCCTGGCTCCTGGGCAGGAAGGGCGGGGGGAGAGAGAGACATATTCTGTTACGGGTAAGGGGAAGCATGACAGAAAAAGTTTGGGGACCACTGATCTAGACCCTGGTCTGAGAGTGGGGAGAATTCCACCCAGAGCTAGATGATGACTAGAGGCCTGAGACCAGAAGGCGGGGAGGGTGCTTTCAAAGAAACCAGAAGGGGTCAGAGTGCAATTAGGTTGGTAACTGTGATTCTTGGTATCACTATTTTTGTAATACTATACCAAGTTTCAAGTGGTTAAGATAGAGCTATAATATTATACAGATTCTTAATTTTACCTCTGTGCTTTTTTAATATGTTGCTCTATGTTGGGGCAAGAGAATGATAGAGTTTATGATTTTAGCCTGGGATTTTTAAAGGCGCTTTACTTCAGTGATATTTGGAGACTTAACTCCCTCAGTCTCCTTTGAAAGTTCAAGCCCTAAACACTAATTCTGGAATGTGCCTTTAGTTTAAAACTCTGCTATGAAACTCTAATAATAAATAAATAATAAAAATCCCTAGGTAGAGTCAATGTACCTTGTTAAAGAAATCCTGCAACTCTTGTTCTGCTTTTGAAATAAAGGAATGTAACACTGCATTCAAATGAACAATAACTTTGTGTGTATGTGTTTGTGAGAGAGAGGAGGGGAAGTCAATAAGAAAACAAGTTATTTAAAAAAAATTACTTCTTGTTAGGACTACAGTGGGTGCATTTATAAAATAAAACATTACAAGCTTCCGTGGACTGCTTTGTAAACCCTTTAACCTTTCATAAATACCAAGTAATTGGGCTACATGCAGAAATGAGGGTGGTTTGAGATAATTCACCTTCCACCACAAGAGTATATGATATGTGTTAAGGTCGGTTTAGTGATTACAGACCGTGTGATCTAGTTAGATGAGGATTCCTGTGCCTGCCCCCAGGCTCTTCACACCAGCCTATGTGGATATATAGCCACACCCCTTTTTCATAGCCATGCAGTCTGCTGCTCCCCCATACAGCCCCAGTCCAGGCTTTAAGCAATACGAAGGGCCTTCACCTGGTCTTTTGCACCACAAATGAATTTTAGCTGTGGAGAAATTTAAAATACCTTAATAGTATCCGTATTAAAAAAACTAGCTTTTAATCCAGTAAATGTTTGTCATTGAAGTGTAGTATGATTTAATACCTGCACTATCCTTGAGACATGTGAGTAATAAGAATGTAGTTTGCCATAGTTGCCCTGGATGTTAATCCTTGTTTATTTTAGGGCTTGTGTATGCGGTGTGGCAATGTGTACGACGGGTCTGATTTCTAAAGTGCACTGAAATGTTGTACATTAATTGCTCCGTGTAGACCCTGCTGATGCGCACTAAAATTTCCCCAGTGTGTTAATGTAGCAATAGACAAGCCGTCATTAAATGACTGTCAAAAATCTTATGTATGTTCATCCCCCTAAAGTGTCATTCATGATCTTCTTAGAAGCCACTGAATGAAATGCAAGTTAATGAATAACACAATAGAAATTGTTTCATTATACCCATGATGGAAAAGAGCCATCTAATTCTTGGATGTGATGTCAGACTTGAGAGTCAGCCAATTAGAAAGTTACTCATGCTTCCACTGCTCAAACAGCTGCCACTCTGGTGGCATTCCCAGGGCAAGCGGCTCAGCCTGCATTGACAGTTCAGCCCATGTTGCCAGAGTTTTAGCACAAAGCTGCTCTGGTGTCAGTTTTAAGAAGAGTTAAGAGGAATGCACAGAAGTGTTGTTCAGAAGCTTGAAGGAAGTTGGCATCAAAGAGGGAATGGAGCCATCTGTAGTGGAACAGGGAGGGTTCTATAAGCAGGTCATGTCTGTGAAAGTTTTAACATGGATCAAGTAAGAATAATGCCACTTTTTTCAATTATTAGTTATTCCATCATGATTTTTATAGTGTTAGGAGGCAAAGATAAAAAGCTGTCCTCCAAATCCACCCTCAAAATGTCCTATCTTTTTCATAATAGTACGACCTGTCTATACACTCTTTTTTTGCCAGTAGTCGAAGATAGACATTTTTATCTCAAATTAGTTTTTAAAGAGGTGAGAAGCTTGAAGTATGTACATCTTTTTCTCAGCAGACTCTAACTTGAAACAGATATTATAGGTGGATTTGATAACAACTGTCAGGCTGACTGACATTTTCCATTATAAGACCCTGTTTTCACTTGCTTACAACTTGTCAGAAATTGAGTTGTTCAGGCTGAAATTTTCAAAGTTGGGTGACTGCCTCAGGTGGATTATATAAAAAATAAGGGTTCAGCAAACGTGGTCTAGCCATTCTGAGAATGAAGTTAGGAAAAAATGTTACAAAATCCTTATAATTGTGTTGAGACACTCTAGTCTAGTGCCCCTGTGCTTGGGAGCAGAGATTCAAAATTTGGCAGAGAAACGCCTTTTGTCATTCCTGAGAAAAATCCACCCAAATTTGTCTGAATTGTTAGCCTCTGAAAATTTTCATTTGCGTGTGCTCAGTATAAGTTTGTTAGAGACTAGCAGCAAAACTATACAAATATTCCCTCTCCACTGAGCATGTTCCACCCCCAAAGAGGTTACTGGACATGCCCCAGCCTGGGGCTGAGCAGAACATTTCCTGCAAATGCTCATTCTAGATGAGGGGGCACGCTGTACTGCCAGGCACCAGAACTGAGAGCAAGGAGACTGTATCTCCTGTCCTGTCAGTACTTCCACAGCTAGTGCTCGTGCAGTGTTTGAGGAGAAGGATGCAGCCTGATTGTCATGCAGGAGTGGAGAGGGGGCAGATTGGTGGTGGGACAGGAATAGCAGGGGGTGGGAATAAGGATAGGGGACAGGAGCAGAAACAGAACAAATCTGGCTGGGGGGAATAGAAGCAAAGGACGATAGACACAGGGAAAGGGAGGTAGGAACAGATGGGATATGAAGGGGCGAGAGAGTTTATATAAACACTCAAGTATCAGAGGGGTAGCCGTGTTAGTCTGGATCTGTAAAAGCAGCAAAGAATCCTGTGGCACCTTATAGACTAACAGAGGTTTTGCAGCATGAGCTTTCGTGGGTGAATACCCACTTCTTCGGATGCAAGTAGTGGAAATCTCCAGGGGCAGGTATATATATGCAAGCAAGAAGCAANCACTCTTCTCCAGAATCTGGAATAGAACTCAGGGTTCTTGAGTCTCAGTATTTCTCTGCTGTTAGCAAATATTTGTGAAACCCACTGTCAAAGTATGTGTCTCATCTTCCTTTAGTGGCTGACCCACAAGGAGGATATCAACCTCCTCCTTCCGCTATGGCTTATGTGTTAGTGGCCTATGCTGTAAATCTGAAGGTTTTTACCATACTGATGACTTGTGTGGGGTCATTGTGGTTCCATATGATATGGTTTTGTTAAAAAAAACAAACATATTAAATTCATTTTAAAAAACTACATTAAAAGAATATTAAAGTTGCAAAATCAAGCATTCAAAAATTAGGAATGCCAGAATTATAGTTGCTCGTACAAATTTAATTTCAGCCCCCTTATGTGTATGCATTATAATACAGCTGTTAATTACATGATCTGTTTACATGATTTTCCACAGGACCTCTGCCTTTTTGAGCGCACAGGATGGGTGNGGTACAACCGCATCTGCTCTAACCCCACTGAAACCCACTGTCAAAGTATGTGTCTCATCTTCCTTTAGTGGCTGACCCACAAGGAGGATATCAACCTCCTCCTTCCGCTATGGCTTATGTGTTAGTGGCCTATGCTGTAAATCTGAAGGTTTTTACCATACTGATGACTTGTGTGGGGTCATTGTGGTTCCATATGATATGGTTTTGTTAAAAAAAACAAACATATTAAATTCATTTTAAAAAACTACATTAAAAGAATATTAAAGTTGCAAAATCAAGCATTCAAAAATTAGGAATGCCAGAATTATAGTTGCTCGTACAAATTTAATTTCAGCCCCCTTATGTGTATGCATTATAATACAGCTGTTAATTACATGATCTGTTTACATGATTTTCCACAGGACCTCTGCCTTTTTGAGCGCACAGGATGGGTGGTGTTCAGGGATTGAATCCGGGTCATGTAGTGAATGAGGCTGTCATCTGTAGGACCACTGCCTTATTTGTTGTGGAAACAGGAAATTATGAAGTGATTGGGGGAGGCAGTGGGGAGAGGGTTGGTCTCGTCTCATGGCTAAAGCATGTGATTGTCATCCTGGAGAACTGGAATCTATCCTTGCCTCTGCCATAAAGTTCCTATATGATGCTCGCCTAGTCATTTAAATAAAAATTTTCCACAGATGACCACTGTGTGTGTGTTCCTCATTTTCTGGGTGCCCAACTGATTTGCAGAAGTACTGAGCACTCAGATCTGTGGGAGCTGTGCTTTTAACATTAAAGTGCTGCAAAAATGTGAAGTACTCTGAAAAAACCTAAATAGCTTGATTTGGGCACCCACAATTAGTGGACAGTTGAGACAATTATTCTCTATATCTTAATTTCCTGTCTTTAAAATGGGGATAGTACCATCACTTTACCTCACAGAGATGTTGCAAAGATAAATTCATTAACATTTTTGAAGCACAATGGGGCTAAGGTGATGAGCATCATATGAAGCCCATGAGGAAATATCTTTATTCAGTGCAGAGTTTGAATAGTGTTGTGACGTTGTGCAGTCTATATGATTTTATAAAAACATAAGTGAATATAATGTAACTGGAATAATTTCATAAAAACATGATAAGTGAATATAATGTAACTGGAATATGCTTCATGCAAAAGGTTTCTTGTAAGGTATCATTACAAAGCTTATAATCTACTGAGTGTGATCATCCTATTTGTATAAATGTATCACTCTTGTATCTAAAACTAGAAATATGAAATATAACTTTGAGGGCCTATTGTAATGATGCAAAGTGTGGGCCATTAATGGTGGTTTGGAATCTTGATGACTCCCATTAACCAGAGCCATTGTCTGCAGATGGCTGTATTTACCTGTGAGTCTTCCTGTATATGTGTGTGCTGGCAAGTGAGTAATGAAGTCTTGCAGTGACATGTGATCATGTCACCTGAACTGGAATCCATCTTTAACCTGGTGCTTTTCCAGTGAGGGGTGGGGGAACCCAGAGGGACAAAGGATTCCCGCCTTATGCAAAAGATATATAAAGGGGTGGAAGAGAACAGAGGGAGAGAGGAACCATCATGAAGAATCCCCTAGTTACCACCTAAGCTGGAACAAGAGCTGTACCGGGGAAAGAATTGTGCCCAGGCCTGGAAGGTGTCCAGTCTGAGAAAAAACTTACTGAAGCATCTCTGAGGGTGAGATTATCTGTATTCAGTTTGATTAGACATAGATTTGCGCATTTTATTTTATTTTGCTTGGTGACTTACTTTGTTCTGTCTGTTACTACTTGGAACCACTTAAATCCTACTTTCTGTATTTAATAAAATCACTTTTTACTTATTAATTAACTCAGAGTATGTATTAATACCTGGGGGAGCAAACAACTGTGCATATCTCTCTATCAGTGTTATAGAGGGCGAACAATTTATGAGTTTACCCTGCATAAGCTTTATACAGGGGAAAACGGATTTATCTGGGTTTAGACCCCATTGGGAGTTGGGCATCTGAGTGCTAAAGACAAGCACACTTCTGTGAGCTGTTTTCAGGTAAACCTGCAGCTTTGGGGCAGGTAATTCAGACCCGGGGTCTGTGTTGGAGCAGACGGGTGTGTCTGGCTTCAGCAAGACAGGGTGCTGAAGCCACTGAGCTGGCAGGGAAAACAGGAATAGAAGTAGTCTTTGCACATCGGGCGGCAGCTCCCAAGGGGGTTTCTGTGATCCAACCCGTCACAAGTGTGAAGTAATTAAGGCATGGGTTCACACATTGAATGATGAAGATAGAAAGAAATAGCTTCCCGTTCAGTTGAGCACTGTCCATCCAGTGCACTGAGGCAGGTGTCCTGTGGAAAAAATGGTATGTGATCATTAAATATTTTAGGCATACACACAAGAGGGCTGAATTAAAAGTTGTACAGGCAACCTTAATTTCTAGCATTTCTAACTTTTTGAGAGCTTGACTTCATAACTTTAGTATTCTTTAAATTTTTTTTAATGTATGTAAAACAGAAATTGAATTAATCTGGAAATGTGTATTATTGTGAGTCGTTGCAGTCTCATTAATATACAGATCTCATAGATTTTTCATGCAGTCAGCTTTGTGCCTCCCTCTGTGTATATTTGCTTCTATTGTGATAGTACCCATAACAACACCAACTTGTAGTCCAAAATTGCATCACAAAAGCATGTCCACCCAACCCCGGATCCTTTCCTGTGCAGCAGGTTCTACATGTTTGTGTTCAGATTTGTTGAGCTGCTCTCTATCAGGAAGTGAAATCTGGAAGCAGTGAGTAGGCCTCTGTGTCATGTCTTTCCCAGTAGATCTGATATCCTTGGTGCTGAAATGGTAGCTGGAAGAAATGAATACATTGTTTACTAATTTTAATGCTATTTTGAGATTGAACATAGAAATTGCTGGTAGCAGAAGTGCTAGTCTATGATTTAAACCAGGGGTCTCAAACTCAATTTACCTTAGGGCCAGTGCCAGTCCTCAAATCCTCTCAGTGGGCCAATAATGTCACTGAAGATGGTGTTCACACCACCTCCCAGCCCGTTTCCCACCCTTTTCCCTTGCTCCCGTGGCCTCATACCACCCCTGCTGACTCTGCCCGACGACTAGTGATGCTGCCTCCATGGCTGATGCTGCCCGGCGACTAGTGATTGTATCTCTGTCTCTCTCCCCCAGCCAATGGGAGCTGTGGGGAACCGCCTGCAAGGAGCCAAGCTTCCCGAGGTTAATGACACGTGCCTTGCCGAGTGCAACCCCTGGGAGGGTTCCAGGAGCAGCAGGATGGAGCAACATTGGGAGGAGGGACATGTGAATCTCTCCTGCCTGCTCCCCTCCCGCCCCCTCCCCCTTTTTGGCCGGCAGCCATGAGGTTGAAAGAACTTTTTTAAAAGTTTCCGCAGGCTGCAGTGGGGAGGTTCTCGGGCTGCAGATGGCCTGCGGGCCGGGACTTTGAGACCCCTGATTTAAACAATTAAACAATTATACTAATGGAGGTTGTATTTTGAGAGAAAATGACAAGATTGTAGAAAAATGCAGTTGTACAGGTACACCTCTACCCCGATATAACGCTGTCCTCGGGAGCCAACGTGTTATAGGTGAAACCACGTTATATTGAACTTGCTTTGATCTGCCGGAGCGCGCGCACCCCCCACTCCCTCCGGAATGCTGCTTTACCATGTTATATCCAAATTCGTGTTATATCGGGTCGTGTTATATCACAATTTCAGATCCAGTTGACAAAAGTATACTTCTAGGTGAATGGAAAAGAGATGCAGTCCATGTGGTATTTTAAGGAGCTAATCTGTTCATTGATTCTAATTTAGTTTGCAGTCTACTTAGAAGATTTTTCATCCAGGACCATTACTTGGCATGCTGTAGAACAGCGGTTCTCAAACTGTGGGTTGGGATCCCAAAGTGGGTCTTGAGCCCATTTTAATGGGGTCACCAGGGCCAGGGTTAGACTCACTGGGACCTGGGACTGAATCTGAAGCCTCAGTGCTTTAGCCCAGGGCAGTGGGGCTTGGGCTCTACCTGCGCCGCCTCCCCACACTACCTCCCTCCCCTGGTCATGTAGTAGTTTTTGTTGTCAGAAGTTTGAGAACTGGTACTTTAGAATATAATATTTGGGTGGTAGATTGTTCCCAGGGCAATACTGTACAAGCATTGTTGGTTTCTGATGTAGAGCCAGAAATAAGTGTACTAAATTTATATAGAAAAATGTAAAACCAGGGCTAAGTAATTAAGTAATCCTTTTAGTGTATTATTGGATGTGTGGTGATGTTTCTGCAGTGATGTTTTGCTTATATATAATAGAAGCAATTTTTCTTAAAATTCTGATTATACTGTATGTTTCAGAGGGGTAGCAGTGTTAGTCTGTATCAGTACACCCTAATTGAATTGGCTGCGTTAGCACTGACCCCCGACTTGGTAAGGCAACTCACATCTTTTCATGTGCGATATATTTAGTCCTGCTTACTGTATTTTCCACTCAATGCATCTGATGAAGTGGGTTATATTCCACGAAAGCTTATGCCCAAATAAATTTGTTAGTCTCTAAGGTGCCACAAGGACTTCTTACTGTTTTTACTGATATACTGTACTTCCTCTGGAACCCGCTGGATTACTTTCACTTAGAGATGGGTCTGCAAGTTCTTATGCCAATCAAAATAAAAGGCTGTTGGAGTATGCAGTCTGAGTTCCTATTCTTATTTATTCTTCATTTGTGTCAATGGAGTTTGAAGGATTCCTTGTAAGTCAGATAAGATCCTAACAGGTTACTTAGAAAACTCTAGTTCTGTGTCTCTTTCGTTTCTGCTTTTTGTCTGTGGATTTATAGGAGAGGAGGTTGATGGTTTTAATAACTTGTTACTGAAATGTAATCCTACAAACTGCCATAGGCAAAATAATAAAGGAGTCTGGTTTTCAGTTTAAATCAATTTTCACCAGAAAATATATACCATACACTTGGAAATAAAGGCAGCCATTTTGTAAATAAAAATCTTTCTCAAAAAAGTGCAGGATGCCCTTTTTTAATGTGGAGTGGCCTGTGTCATTTTGTTGTACTGCATCTCCTAATGCAAAGTTGTGGCAATGTCTCACTGTATGATCTTTAAATAGGGACTTTTTGTCCTCATTATTTCATATAAACAGGGTCTGAATTTGGTTTCCAGTGCCATGTCCATATCATTCAATAACCAAGATGAAATACAACACATTGCAAATGCATATAAAACATAACAAGACCAAATGCTGCTGACTAAGGGTCTTATGCTGCCACCAGTGAAGTCAGTAGTTCACTGTTGTCTTCACCAGCAGCAAACCATTAATTGTAATACCATTTTTTGTCAGTTTCATACCCAAAAATGGAATAAAATTGATGAACGTTGGGAGGATGGCTGTAAATGTTTAATCTGTAGCATTAATATACAGAAAATTATCATTTTGAGTTCTCTTATGATGAAATCCAGAAGCATGATGAGTGCCTGACAGAAAGGAGGTAGAGGCTATGTATTGTGCCCTAAAGAGTGGTCTCTGTTGGACACTTGCATCCGAAGAAGTGGGTATTCACCCACGAAAGCTCATGCTGCAAAACGTCTGTTAGTCTATAAGGTGCCACAGGATTCTTTGCTGCTCTGTTGGACTAGTGAGGGAATTTGATTCCATAGTTGAGGATCTTCCACTTATAAAGCTTTGCCTTGATTCTCAGATACTTAAATCTAAGCATTTTAAAGTTATCCTAGACTAATTTTAGCTGCCATGATAATACATGGGGTGGTGAAGTGGAGAGGTCATTTCTCAGATAGTTGTGACTTAAATCATAGTTTTGCAGATAAAAAGCAAAACCTTGATTGCACCCATAAGTGAATAAGAATCTACTTATTAAGAATAAGAATCCAGTCTTAGGAGTTGGAGGATTCATGTAATATGCTGTCTGTGGATAACAAGCAGCCACATTCTGCACTTTAAAAAATATTTTATCAGAAAAATAAACCTCACTGTTTCTTGATCCATGTTAATCTTTAAAATGTACACAGTCAACTTAAATTTGGACCAGAATTTATCTTTGGTTTAATAAAAAAAAAAATCCAATAGAAATATTTTCAATTAAAAAAATAAACATATCATTCTCTTGCAATGTTGGTAACAAACATTGAAGCGCTAAGAACCTGAGAGTTAAATTCACTGTGAACAGCGAAACTGACTTCATTGATTTTCATTGTCCAAAGTGAGTGGCAAAAGTACACAAAGAACATAAATAGGGAAAAGTAAATTTGGATTTTAAAAATTTGTTCACTTTTAATTATCTGAGGTGTTGCATAGGTAAAGTAATTGTTTTACAATATATGATGTTTAAATTGACAGTGCCCCTTTAAAGTGACCTTCAGTATAAGCTTGGCATTATGGCCAGACATGCACTATTTTGCTGGTATTCTGTTCCATCTAGCTGATATTGGTTTCCACAGCTTTGCTCTAAAATTAATATACACATTAATTAATATACTACTAGCCATGGGTCAAAAGGCATATGAAGGGTGGATTCCTACCAGTGAGGACCAGAGACTGTCCTCATGAGATGTCGTGGTGGGTGTGTGCTATAGACCACCGGATCAGAAGGATGAGGTAGACAAGGCTTTCTTCGGACAACTAACTGAAGTTTCCAGATCGCAGGCCCTGGTTCTAATGAGGGACTTTAATCACCCTGACATCTGCTGGGAGAGCAGTACAGCAATGCACAGACAATCCAGGAAGTTTCTGGAGAGTTTTTAAGGTCATTTATATTAAGAAACCAGAAACATAGATGTGAATTATTCAACTTCTTTTTGCCTCTATATCAAAAATGGTCTTGACTTATTTTTTTAGTTAAAAACATATGCAGTTATGTAGGGAAAGTAAAAATGGACAAATGTTTCCTTAGCTATCATTTGCTGGACTTCTGCAATTAATATTTCCTGTAAATTTCATAGTAATGTTTAACTACACATATAGCACATTCCCTAAATTCAGAATTGCACGATAGATTAAATCATGGTTCTTAACAGGTGGGTTGTGACACCAAGAATGGCTATGAGTAGATTTCAGGACGTCACAACCACCCTTCCTTTCTTTATTGCTAGGTGAGAGGGGAGTCCCAAAACATATGGAAGGGAGGGAGGTTCCAAATCTTTTCTGTTGTAACATGAGGGTCACAGAATGGATAAAGTTGAGACCCACTGGACTTAATGTTCCACAAAAAGCTAATTTGATTTATTGCATAGGGCTGTAAGAGCACTTGAGAATATTTAATTGATAAATATTACAGTTTATCAAAGTTAAATAATCCAGTCAGTATCTTTAAAAAAAAGTCTCTAAATACGTATTTACTTAGCCCTAATTGCTCAAGTAATAGCTGCTTTCAACTACCTGAAAGGGGGTTCCAAAGAGGATGGATCTAGACTGTTCTCAGTGGTACCAGATGACAGAACAAGGAGTAATGGTCTCAAGTTGCAGTGGGGGAGGTTTAGGTTGGATATTAGGAAAACCTTTTTCACTAGGAGGGTGGTAAAGCACTTGGAATGGGTTACCTAGGGAGGTGGTGGAATCTCCTTCCTTAGAAGTTTTTAAGGTCAGGCTTGATGAAGCCCTGGCTGGGATGATTTAGTTGGGGATTGGTCCTGCTTTGAGCAGGGGGTTGGACTAGATGACCCCCTGAAGTCCCTTCCAACCCTGATATTCTATGAATTAATGAGTCTTCAAGAATCACTTAAACTGAATCCACATATGTAAATTTGAGTACATAAATATGCATTTTACAAAGGTGCCCTAAACACACTTTTTAAAAGTACCATTGGAAGGTTTGGAAACTTCCCTTAATTCCATTCCCACAGAAATGGAACAGATACACAAACTGTTTAAATATTAAAGGTTTGATTAAGATTTCTGAATCCAGAAAATTTAGATTTTACACTGATACTCTGTTCAGTCTAAATTCCTGACTTTGTTAATTTAGCTCAGTTTACAGATGTTTGTATATTATTATAGGTACAAATGATTTCCCCTTTCTGCCTACTGTTGTCATTTATAGGGTCCCTTGTATGTTTAAATTGTTGACTGCTGATAACTATTTTGTTTTTTACCTGCAGTACCTACTGAATGTGTATTTTGGTTGAAGAATTCCACATCCAGATTTGTTATTTAAAAATGATATAGTCAGTTTGTGACGCTTGTATCTGAAAATGTTGTACTTCTTTCTATTGAAAGTAAACTCTAAGATTACTGTAAATAAGAGATGGGAAAGAAAACCCCCCACTTATTTTTCTTTTTTCAGTTTCCTTCCATTGTGCATTTTGTGTGTAGTAAGTTTAACTAATGATGGAGCATGCCTTTCTTTCAGCCTGCATGAGAGGGTGTTTACCAGTGATAGCAGCAGCAGAGTTTAAACTGAAGCTGTAGTGACAAGTAAGCAGCAGGCAGCTTTGTGCACAGAGAGAAAAGAAAACTGGTTAGCCCTAGCACAATTAACTTGAGCTGATGTTGCTCTCAGGTCTGCCTTAAAGATCTTTCAAACACAAGCAGAGGAGCAGAAATTTGTGTGTGTGTGTAACAGGGTTAAAAAAATAATCAGGACAGTGTTTAAAGAGTGCTATATCATAAAAGAAAAACAGAAGTTGACACTGTTTTTATGAAAAACTTTTCCTTGTATGCTTATATATGACAAGGTCACATGCATACATTTCTGTTTAAAGGAGATAACAGATACTTCTGGTTAAAAGAAATATTCCTGCAGGGCATTTAGAATTGTAGCAGGTCAAGCAAGTGCTGGTGGGCTCTTGGCCTTTTTATTGTAAGGGTGGATGACACTATGGAACAGGTATTTGGACTGATTTCTAGCAAACAGAATGGTTTTAGAGATCTTAATAGAACCCCAGCCTGTTGCTTGATTAATTTCCAAAATGCAAAATTTAACTACTAAGTTAATCAGGATGGTAGATGCTCTTGTGATTTCACACTTACTGGCTGTTTGTACTAACTTTTTCCCTGTGAAAGTGACTCTTAACTAATGCAAGGGAAGAGAGAATTTTTGTTTTAAAATTTTATGAAAAGAGAATCCAAACTTTTTTTTTCATTTGTTAGCTTTTGACTGCTTTTCATCCAGCTTTCTTGTCTGTGTATTGTGATTGTGACTAAAACAATGTAAATGCACAGTACTATGTAAATACTTTGTAGTGGCTTTGGCCAGGCCAAGCATACTTTTTCATCTATGCTTACATACAGTGGCAACCTTTTCTTTCTGTTATGGTCCTTGCTCCAGTCAGATGATACCTTTGTCATCTCCAAGTTGCATCACTGAAATGTGCTGTTGATGGGGCTGGCTATACCTGAAGACAACTTAGAAGATTTTGCTGGTACAAAAGACAGCTCTGTACTTCCTTAACAGTTCCATGCAGGGAGCAGGAGGTGTATGGATTGTACTGGCATCCAGTTTGTTTCCGAGTGTAATTGAGGATGTTGATTTTGAACTATAAATCCTGCTATGGTTTGGGTATTGAGATGCAGATCCTCAGCTGGTATAAGTGGATTTATACCAGCTGAGTATCTGCACCGGGTACCTGAAACACTGCCCTTCTCTCTCCTTGTTTTATCTTGACATTTTGCAGCAGTTGTCATACTCAAACTACCTGTCCCCAGATTTGTACTGCAGAGTGATAGGGCAGGACATTCTCAGTAGTGGACCTTCAGTTGTGGAACTTCTCTTTCACTAAGCAGCACCGCAGTCTGATACAGCCAGCTTAATTTTCAGGTCATGCTCATCTGTTTGTTCAAGCTTCTTCAGGGAAGTGTTGAGAAAGTATTCTTTAATTTGATTGATGGTACAAGTTTTCACAGAAGAAGTCCACTGAGAAAATTAATTAGAAAAATACTAAGGAAAATACTACACTAGGAAAGTGCAGTAATGAATTTCATTATCCTAGAAAATATTTTTACAATATTTCTTAGCATGTCTGAATATTTAAAAACTAGCTGTATTAGCTCCCACTTTAAAAAGAGATCAGAGATCAGATTGTTCAGTTTCATTCAGAGGGCCAGAGTTGGTAAACCAAGATATTATTAGTTCTTAAAGAGGAAGCTTTTCCTTACTGGAAACCTGGTTGTGTCCTTATTTAAAAAGAATAATTAGAAGGTGTTAGAAGAGGACGCAAAGTACGTATGTCTATTGTGTATACAGCATGAGTTATAGGGTGATTACTTACTTCACATGTTGTAGAACAGCTCTAGGAAGCGGAGTTACTTTGAGCACTGGATGTCCCTAACAGTAACTTTGACTGTACAATTAAATTATTATGCATCTTCTGTAAATCACCTTATGATGTTTTAGCATATTATTTATTGATCATCTTATAGGTGCACTGTACCATGCAAACACACTAAACAAATTGCAGTGGTTCACTAAATCTTAACAGTTTTCTCTCCCCCTTAGACTCTAATTGAAATTAAAAAGGGACAGTGCAAGCAACATCCAGAGTGATTGACAGCTTTATAAAGTTCCAGTGCTCAGTCAGTCACATCGCTTGAAATGATTAACATTCCTAACCCTTTAACTTAGAAGAGTGTGCCTTATCCATTGATTAATGTAAGTCAGGGGTCGGCAACCTACGGCACGCGTGCCGATTTTTCATGGCACGCGGGGCGGGCTGAGCCGCTCAGTCCGCCGCCGCTCTGGGGCTTTCCGCAACTGGCTCCTGCCAGCCAGGGTCCCACCGCTGGTCCCACTCAGCACCCGCTGCTGGCCTGGGGGAAGGAACCCCAGGCTGGCAGGGTGCTGAGACCCCGGCTGGCAGGAGCCAGCAGCTGAAACCTCAGAGCGGCGGCGGGCTGAGCCGCTCGCCGCCGGTCTGGGGTTCCCGCTGCTGGCCCCTTGCCAGCCGGGATCCCCCCCACCTCAGCCCCACTCGGCACCCGCTGCTGGCCCTGGGGGAAGGAACCCCAGGCTGGCAGGGTGCTGAGACCCCGGCTGGCAGGAGCCAGCAGCTGAAACCTCAGAGCAGCGGCGGGCTGGG